>JANTFE010011603.1:29890-53399 GCA_027562315.1 Costus pulverulentus | reverse complement strand
CTAGTTAATTAACATCCAATACTGCTTAACGTAATATCCACAGTCAATAATTTTATTTAAATCAAAAATAATACTTACCAGGACTTAAGATCCTTGGATCTTACACAACTCATGCCATTAAGCCATCAGCCAAGCCCTGAGCACATCAAGGGCCTCTACTCTAAGCCCTAGGTGTGCTGCCTAGGTCTTGAACTCCAAAGGTTAGCTCTCAAAACTTAGAGGCATCACATAGGAAACCATAGGTACACCACCAAGGGCTTGGCTAGCCCATGGATGCGCCACAACCTTACTTGCTCCACCAAGAGATGTGCCGCCCATGTGATGTAACTTCCTTAATCTTTAATGCCTAAATTATATTCTAGATACAATACATGAATTGAATTTATAATAAAATTGAAGCAACACGTAGGCCTCACGATTGTATACATCACAGGCATGATATGGGGCTTGTCTATAACTATCTCTTATCCATGATGATATGCCCATATGCCCCGTATTAGCACCCCCGTGCTCAAATTTAGGCAAACAACATTTTTATAATAATTCATCAGAAAATCTACCTATAAATTGATTTTTTGCTTTCCAACGGATTCAACTAAGATAAGACACAGTGCAAGATAGAAATTTTACTCTTGAAGCATGCTTGCTATTGATGACTGACAATGGTGTAGGTGCACAAGTGTCTACCCTCTATAGGGATTCATATATGACTCTTAAAACTCAACGTACTCTATGCTTGGTGCTAGCCTTAGGAGTAAGGATCCAAGTCTTAGTCTTCTTCATCCTCCTTGGAGCTCATGGTCACAAAAGGAGAGGAGGGAGAGGGGTGGCAGTAAGAGAGATGTGAGACGGAGAATGAGAGAGGCGTAAGCGTAGAGCAAAAGGAATTGTGTTCATACCATGCACCCCTTGCCGACTTATTTATACAAGCATAGGTGCCTCCCCTCCATAGCAGTGTGGACCACTCCTAATTAATTTGTGCTTGAGTTGACGTAAATTGCAAGAGTAAGGAAGGCCTCCTTTGTAGGTGATTGTGATAGTCTCCCTTACCTCTTTTGTTAATTGGATCATGAACACCCTACCATGCTTGGCACATAGATCATACACCTCTTGCCTTAGCCACCTCTACCATATTCTATTGGCGCCATTACATGCAAGGCTAGGCACCTAGTTTGGCGCCTAGGCTAGCCACTTGGGCCTGGTGCTTGGCACTAGTGCATGACACCTACAAGTGCCTATAATAGATTCATTAGACCTATGGGTCATTGTGGTAATCCAATACTCTTGATGTAGCTATTATATGTGGGTTGGTCCTTAGCTCCGTACTGTTGGGGTTTATGAGATGATGATAGGAAAACGTGAGAGGGTATTGAGACGAGGGAAGTAAAAGCATGTCAAAAAATGAGCAACGAAGCAATCAGTGAGAAACAATGCGAAAGACGGTGATGAATATGTTTCAGGGTAGCACGGACGACAAAAGAAACCAACGTCACCCAACTACGCAAATGAAACTCACAAACCTCTCCTAGCGAGCTATTTAATCACTATACGACAACAAGGGCAGCGGACTTACTGGCGACTCAGCCTATGCGCCTATGAACCTACGGTCACACCAAAGCCAAGGAACGTCCACGTCTCCAGTGTACAGATGCACGTGGGTAAGGAAACCATGCAAGAACAACACAACGGAAATCTGAATACAGGCAAACCTGATGCACCGGCGGTGCGATTTACTTCTTTGAAATGAAATATGAGTATAACCGGTAGGCAAGGAATCGAGACCGAGCCAAGGATCACACACCTTGCTCCACACTCTAACCTCTCCAAAGTGAGCTCCTATCACACAAGAAAGCTAAGGAATGAGCTAAACTTCAGCTCCATTTTATAGAGCAAGGGAGAGAATATCACACCTCAAGCATGACTAGGGAATATCACACCACAAACATAACTAGGGAATAACACACCACAAGATTGACTACCTACTCCAAATAACTAAAAGCAGTCAAGATGCTACTGATGTAAGCATTAACTAACTCCTACTAACTACTACCAACTAAAGTAGATGAGGGAATCTGAAGCTAGGCGCATGGGGTAGGCCTCTTGGGCTGTAACTTGGCCATCAAACCATCACGGAGCACACAACGATGAAACAGTAGAATTTGCTGATGGTGGGCTGATTCATCATTGTGCTAGCATGTTCCTAGGCCATGTTAGTCAACTAGCTATGGTAGTGATTGTCGATTGGGTCTTCAGGGGGTCAGAGTGCCAAGCACATGGGTCGCAACACCTATGTGTAGGTTCATAATGGACTAATGACACCCATGTACTGATATGGTGGTTGACTTGAACGTTGAGATCGCCTTATCATGGTTGTGTCGAGCCCCTTGGAACTTTTTAAGGGATGTGGAACCTTGTCTAGAGGGAAGTCAACAAAATGGACATGTTTCTCTAGTTCTGGAGCCGCCGAGGAGGGTCCTCCTGCATCAATCACACCTGGTTTGAAGAGTTCTCCTCCGGAGAACTAAGGGGATGCTCATCGGTGGCAAGGTGCTCCTCCAACGGGTCGTGGTAGGGAAGAAGGTCAACGATCTTGAATACGGGGTGGATCCCCATGCTTTTCGGTAGATCGACGACATAGGCATTGGAGCCTACGTGCTGTAGTACTTCATAGAGCCCCATGTATCGTGCTTGTAGCTTAAAATGCGCCTGATTTGCCACTCGCTCGGGGTGGATGCGCACCCTCACTAGATCACCTGCACTAAAGTGGAGTGGCCTACGGTGTTCGTTTGCCTTTAGAGCATTCCGAGTGTTGCCCAATGATGACCTTAAATTTCATAGTGTTTTTCATACTTATTTATTAGTCTTTTGAACCATAATCTTACTCTCTTGCCTTATTTTTATACCTTTTTTACCCAAAACTTCGGAATCTACACAATATTTGGAATTGACCAATTTCAGGTAAAAGGGCATATCAATGCATGAACGAGTTCTAAACATCAAGAGGAGTTTACACAACAAATTTCAAGTCAAAATGGACCTTCTAGCAAAAATATGGCATTACCGTATTTTTGGGCATGAATCACACGGTACCGTATTTTGCATCAAACACTAACCAGAAGACTTGGGTGAAATACAGTACTACCGTATGGAACTACACAGTGCTATATTATTCAGCATTTTTGACTAGAAAGGTTTGACAAGAATATGACACTGCCGTATGAAGCTACACGGTACCGTATTTGCCATCAAATTTCAACCCGAGGACTTAGACAAGATACGACACTACCATATGGATGTACATGGTACCGTATTTTATGGCAATTCTGACCAGAAGACTTTAGCAAGAATACGACACTGCCGTATAATTGGGCGACATTGACACAGTACCGTATTTGCTGGCCAAAACTTACAAAAGGAAAATACGGCACTGCCATATTCCGGATATGGTACCGTATTTTGAAACCTAGAATTCTGAGTATTACGCCGTAAAATTAAAAACACGATTTCTCGAAACTTAAGGTACCAATTGAAGACCCAAAAAAAGGGGAAGATTCAGGATAAGAAGGCGGAGAGTTGCAAAGCAAAAGGAATAATTTTTATCCATGACTTAGAGAGAATTTGAAGAAATCGCCGCCGCACTAGGGTTCATCGCCGTTCACTGTACAAACCATCTCCGGCCACGATTTTTGAAAGGAAGCTTTGCCTGAGGAAGAAGAACACGCCACAGAAGTTTCAGAGTGAGAAGAGACCGATCGAAGGAGAAACAAAGTAAAAACACACTCGTGACACTGTTCATCGTGACTGTGAAAGCAATTTCGGGTTGCAATCCTGTTGCAACCCTGTTTTGTAATTCTTACCCCTTCTTTACTGTCTCTAATCATTCAAAAACTATGTTTTTCTGTGAATCTTCCGTCATGCTAGCTTAATTTCCTCTTGGGACATGGGGGTGTTATTCTCTTGATATATCAATGAATAGATAACTTTTCTTTCATCGATATATTTTGCTATGGTTATTTTACTTAAGTGATTTATGCCTTTAATCATTTTTAGCATCATGCATTAACATGCTTTGGAGTTTTATGCTATGGACTGAGAAGATGATATCATAGGACTTGGAACCCTAGAATCTATAATAAGAACTCTTCGCGAGAGATTGGTTGTGCTCTTATCTTTAGGTTTTAGAAGTTTATTTCTTGTTAATGTTATGACCTAGAAATTATTGTTGTTTTAGACATGAAAACATGCTAGAGATAGATGTTAGATTGTTAGAAAGCCTTAAGTAAAACCTGTGAAACTAAGGTGCGAGAGTGCTTAGTTTCGCTTGAGATCTTGGTATTGAGATGGAACGCTCGAGAGTGATTCTTAATCACTTTAACCAAAGTTCACTTATATTTAGCATTGAATTGATCTTGCACGAGAGTGAGGATCGTTCTTTGTAAATTAACTACACGAGAGTGAGTTAGTTTGTTTATCAAGTGAATTATATCTTGACCATAACAAAAATAGATTGATGAATCTTTAACCATATCTAGTCATAAATATTAAGATGAATGAACCCCTACTCCTGATTCTCTCATTCTGATTTTCTCCAATCACCGTTCAATCACTATTTTCACGATTCTCGATTCGCTTAGCTAGTGAAAAATCAATTAGTCAGTACTTTACAACGAGGTCTTTGTGGTTCGATATCTTAAATATTTCTTCGAGTATCCATGCACTTGCAGAGTACAACAAGTTTTTTGCGCCGTTGCCGGGGACCTTGGTTTTGTTGATATTGATATAATTGTTAGTATTGCTAGACTAAGTTTTTGTTTGTTTTTGTTTTTTGTTTTTCTGTGATAGATTCTGATTTTCTTTTAAGCTCTACAAATTCTGAACTTTTCTGACTTTTTACTTGTTTATGCGCAGAAATCTTAGGTCAGGACCATTAGTTCCTTTTGATCCTGAAATTAATAGAACTCTTAGATTGCACAGGAAGTTGAGATTTGCAGAAGGGAGAGAAAAAGAATCCATCATGGCAGAGAGGAGAACACTTAGAGACTATGCAGCCCTGAGTACACAAGGAGTTCGTTCCAGCATTACTAGTCCTGCTATAGATGCAAACAACTTTGAGATTAAACCAACGTTCTTGTCAATGATCCAAGAGAACCAATTTGGAGGATCTCCTTTGGAAGATCCAAACCAACACTTATCTCTTTTCCTTGAATTTTGTGACACCATGAAAATTAATGGTGTATCTGACGATGCTCTTAGACTAAGACTATTTCCTTTATTCTCTTAGGGACAGAGCAAAAGCTTGGCTTCATTCACATCCAACTGGGACATTTACTACTTGGGAGCGGTTGTCAAATGCCTTCTTGCAGAAGTATTTTCCTCCCAGTAAGATGGTTCAATTGAGGAACCAAATCTCAGGCTTTGCTCAAAGAGATGGTGAATCATTTAGTGAAGCGTGGGAGCGCTTTAATGAGTTACAACGGAAGTGCCCCCATCATGGATTAGAAGATTGGGTGTTAATTCAAACTTTTTATAATGGTTTGCTTTACAACACACGCTTAACTGTTGATGTTGCTGCAAGGGGAGCACTGATGAACAAGACTATTGATGCTGCCTATGCCTTGATTGAGGAGATGGTGCTAAATCACAACCAGTGGGCTTCTGAGAGAGGAGTGCTTTATCGGCCTTCTCATGGTAAGAACGATGGTGATGGTTGGCATTCTTTTGCAGAAAAGGTAGATTCATTATGCAACCATTTTGATTCTTTACAAATGCAAACTGCTGCTGTATC
Source organism: Costus pulverulentus (assembly GCA_027562315.1). Taxonomy (NCBI): domain Eukaryota; kingdom Viridiplantae; phylum Streptophyta; class Magnoliopsida; order Zingiberales; family Costaceae; genus Costus; species Costus pulverulentus. The sequence continues at coordinate 47,614 of JANTFE010011603.1, read as the reverse complement.
TTCTGCTATTTGTGAAGTTTGTGGGAACCATGGGCACTATGCTGAGGAGTGCAAGATTATAGTTGATCAGGAGAGTGAGCAAGTTAATGCAGTGGGGGGTTACAATCAAGGTAGATCTAATGACCCTTACTCTAATACCTACAATCCTAGTTGGCGGAACCATCCTAACTTGTCTTGGAAGAGTAACAATCAAACTAGTGGGCAAAATGAGAATAGGGGGTATAATCAGAGACAGTCAAACTAGAGTCAACCCAAAAATCTAGTCTAGAAAAGATGTTTGAGAAATTCATGGGTAAGCAGATGAGCAAAAATGATGAGATTTCAGAAACCCTTAAGTAGATAAATTCTAGGTTGGATGGTGTTGTTGCTCATAATAAGATGTTAGAAACTCAGATAGCACAACAGGCTAGTGCACCTTATAGACCCCCAGGGAAGTTACCTGCAAAACCTGAACCTAATCCTATAGAACATTGTAATGCCATCATAACCAAGAGTGGAAAATAGTTGGAAGATCCAAGGGGACCATTAGATGATGAAGAAGTTGAGCCTAATGTCATACCTAGTGATGAACCAGTTTTGGAACCATAACCCACACAAGTGCAGTCCCTTTGTAATTCTTCTCCTTCTAAGGAGGATGAGTCTTCACAGAAAGGTGACTTACCTTGTGAAGTTGAGGTACCTAGACCTAGTTCACCACCATCATATAGGACACCTATCCCTTTTCCCTAGAGGATTGTGCAAGCTAAGTTAGATAGGCAGTTTGGGAAATTTTATAAGTGCTGAAAAAGTTATACATTAATATTCCTTTTACTAATGCATTATCTCAAATGCCTACATATGCAAAGTTTTTAAAAGACATTTTATCCAATAAAAGAAAAATAGAGGACTATGGTACTGTGGCACTAACTGAAGAGTGCAGTGCTCTTATTCAAAACAAGTTGCCACCAAAATTAAAGGATCCAGGTAGTTTCTCTATTCCTTGTTCCATTGGTAATGTTGCTTTCGATCAAACCTTATATGATCTAGGAGCAAGTGTGAGTCTTATGCTTTTATCTGTGTGCAGGAAATTGGATATGGGAGCTCCTAATCCCACTTCAATATCTTTGCAGCTCGCCGTTCGATCAGTATAATATCCAGTAGGTATTCTAGAGGATGTTCCTATCCAAGTTGGTAAGTATTTCATACCTGCTGATTTTGTAGTGCTTGAAATGAAAGAGGATGCCAAAATTCCTATTATTCTGGGTAGACCGTTCTTAGCCACTGCTGGAGCCCTTATTGATGTAAGGAACGGTAAACTTACTTTAAGAATTGGCAATGATAAGATTGAGTTTGATTTAAATAATTCATTGAAAAAACCTGCATATGCTAGTTCTTGTTGCACTATTCATGCTATTGATGACACAGTTTATGATATTAGTTGTTTATTTGATGATTCTTCTGTTGATATTTCTACTTCTGATTCTTATTCTGATTCCTTGGAAAATTCTTGTGAAAAAATTGATAATTCTAATTTTGATGATGAAAAACATGATACTTTAGATTGTGCTACTTTTGATGATGAAAGTAAAAAGATTCCTAAAGTTGAATTAAAAGCTTTACCAGATAACCTTAGATATGAATTTCTTGGTCCTAACTCTACTTACCCTGTGATTGTGGATGCTCAATTAGATGCCAGGGAAACTGATCTGCTCTTGAAGGAGTTGAGAATTCATAGAAAGGTAATTGGGTATACCATTGATGACTTGAAAGGAATTAATCCTTCTTTTTGTATGCACAGGATTTACATGGAAGATGAGCATAAGCCACATGTAGATTTTCAGAGGAGACTCAACCCATCTATGAAGGAAGTGGTGAAGAAGGAAGTACTGAAATTGTTTGATGCAAGTATTATCTACCCTATCTCAGATAGTAAGTGGGTAAGTCCTGTACACTGTGTTCCTAAAAAGGGAGGTGTCACTGTAATGAAAAATAAGGATAATGAGTTGATACCTTTTAGAATAGTCACTAGTTGGCGTATGTGCATTGATTATAGAAAATTAAATACTACCACTAGGAAAGATCATTTTCCCTTGCCTTTTATTGATCAAATGGTTGAGAGACTTGCTAAACACTCTTACTTTTGTTTTCTTGATGGATATTCTAAATTTTTTCAGATTCCCATTCATCCTGATGATCAGGATAAGACCACCTTTACATGTCCATATGGTACTTTTGCTTATAGAAGAATGCCCTTTGGTTTGTGCAATGCACCTACTACTTTTCAAAGGTGTATGATGGCAATTTTTTCTGAATTTATTGAAGATTTCATGGATGTTTTTATGGATGATTTTTCTGTCTATGGTTTTTCTTTTGATGACTGCTTGGCTAATCTATCTCGAGTTTTACAGAGATGCGAAGAGACTAACCTTGTGTTGAATTGGGAAAAGTGTCACTTTATAGTTAGACAGGGAATAGTTTTGGGTCATCTTATTTCAGAGAGAGGGATAGAGGTGGACAAAGCTAAGATATAAGTGATTGAGAAGTTGGCGCCACCCACCACTGTCAAGGAGATCAGGAGTTTTTTGGGACATGCAGGGTTTTACAGGAGATTCATCAGGGACTTCTCTAAACTTGCTAAACCCCTGACTGATTTACTTTGTAAAGATGCCAAATTCTGCTTTGACGAGAAATGTCTGTTTGCTTTTCAGGAACTGAAGAAGGCCTTAACATCAGCACCCATCATGCAACCACCTGACTGGGAGTTACCTTTTGAACTTATTTGTGATGCTAGTGACTTTGCAGTGGGAGTAGTTCTAGGGCAAAGGAAGGGAAAGAAGCCTTATGTAATCTCTTATGCCAGTAAGCTTTAGATGAAACACAAAGGAATTACACCACTATCGAGAAGGAGTTGTTGGCTATAGTTTTTGCATTTGACAAATTCAGATCTTACTTGATAAATTCGAAAGTTGTAGTGTATACTGATCATGCTGCAGTTAAATATTTGATGCTGAAGAAGGACAGTAAGCCACGGTTGTTGAGATGGATTTTGCTTCTGCAAGAATTTGACATGGAAATCAAAGATAAGAAAGGAACTGAGAATTTAGTTGCAGACCACCTTTCAAGGATGATTGTACAAGATGAAAAAGGTGATATTAATTATTCATTTCCTGAGGAACAACTGATGAGAGTTGAACAAATTATGGCTCCTTGGTATGCAGATATTGTGAATTATCTTGTTGCTAATATATTTCTTGATTTGAGTTACCAAGGCAAGAAAAGATTTTTAGCAGATGTTAAACACTATTTTTGGGATGAGCCTTATGTATTCAAAAGATGTGCAGATGGAATATTTAGGAGATGTATCCCCGAAGAAGAAATGAAAGACATATTATCGCAGTGTCATGGATCATCATATGGAGGGCATGCTAGCACTGAGAAGACAATTTTCAAGGTATTACAATCTGGATTTTATTAGCCCACATTAATTAAGGATGCAAGGAATTTTATAATGTCCTGTGATAATTGTCAAAGGATGGGGAACATCAATAGAAGGAATGAGATGTCATTGTCCACAATACTTGAAGTTGAAATATTGGATGTTTGGGGTATTGATTTCATGGGACCTTTCCCATCATCTTGAGGTAATAAGTATATACTCGTGGCGGTAGATTATGTTTCCAAGTGGGTAGAAGCCATTGCTTCTCCTACTAATGATTCTAGGGTTGTGGTGAAATTGTTTAAAAGAGTTATCTTTCCACGCTTTGTAGTACCACGAGTTGTGATTAGTGATGTAGGATCCCACTTTATTGAACACAAATTCTCAGCTCTACTTAGAAAATATGGGGTGACTCATAGAGTTGCAACACCTTACCATCCCCAAACAAGTGGACAAGTGGAGATATCTAACAGAGAGGTTAAAGGGATATTGGAAAAGACAGTGTCAAGAACAAGGAAGGACTGGGCTTTCAAGCTTGATGATGCACTTTGGGCATATCGGACTACTTTCAAAACACCAATAGGTATGTCACCATTTCAATTAATTTATGGTAAATTATGTCAGCTTCCTATAGAGCTTGAGCATAAAGCATTTTGGGCGATTAGAGCATTGAACTTTGACTTGAAAAGTGCAAGTGAAAAGAGAAAATTGCAACTGAGTGAGCTTGAAGAGATTAGGCTCTCTACTTATGAGAATGCAAAGATTTACAACAAAAGAACCAAGAGATGACATGATCGACATATACTTAGAAAAGAATTTCAACCAGGTGACTTCGTTCTTTTGTTTAATTCTAGATTGAGACTTTTTCCTAGTAAACTTATGTCTCGATGGTCTGGGCCTTTTCAGGTGAAGAAGACTTATCCGTACGGAGCCGTCGATATATGGAGTGAAGAGAAAGGAGTATTCAAGGTTAATGGACAGAGATTGAAACACTGCTATCATGGAGAACAGGTTGAAGAAGGGGAGAATTATCTACTTGATGAAATACAAGCGAATCCAAGTGTGAAAGGGTCAATCTAATGACCATTAAATTAGCGCTTCTTGGGAGGCAACCCAAGGAAATAATTTTTTCCTTTGATTTTGATTTTAGTTTGTTTCTGCCTTAATTTGCTTTGTTTAGGTTAATTCTTCTTTTTCTCGTTTCTTATGATTTTTATCGATTTTTTTTGCGCTTTTATTTGCAAAATATGGCGGTACCGTGGACATTTGCACGGTACCGTATTTTTGGTTGTTTCTTTACAGAAGGTTTTTACAGAATATGGCACCACCATATTTTTGAGAGATATCAGCACGGTACCGTATTTTTCACCATTTACGAACAGAGTATTTTTGTGATTTCATGGTGGTGCCGCAGACATTTGCACGGAACCGTGTTTTTGGAAAGATTTGAACAGAGAGTTTTTGCATTATACGGCACCACCGTGGGATAATGGACGGTGCCGTTTTTGTTGCGTTTTCTTGCACATAATCTGTAGCCATTATACGACACTGCCATATTCTCCATACGGTATCGTATTTTCATCCGACCCCACGTGTTCACGTGTTGTATTTAGGGTTTGACGCACTGTTCTTAGGGTTTCTTCGCACGATTTCGCGCCGACCTTGCGTTTTTCTTCAAGCTCTCACTTCCCTAGCCTTCGTATGACCTCTCTCTACAACTTTCATCCGATTCCAAGCAAAGATCTTAACGATTTCAAGCTCGATTGAGCTCATTTTCAGGCGCGCTGAAGGTTTTCCACCGCGATTTCGCCCCTTTCGATTCTTCCCGTCCGAGCGACGATTGGCTTGCTTCCAGGCTCAGAGATCTTCGAGGGAGGAAGGAGATCATACCCCAAGAGAATTCGAAGCTCAATCTTCCACTAGAAATCCAAATTCGAAGCGTGAAAACCGGCCCTACTCCTAGCCGCGCGCGACCTTTGGTAACGTTTTCAGCTTCCGATTTTTCTTCAGTTGTAATTTGTTTCCCTTGCACAATATCATGGCACCTACCAAGAAGATGTTATCAAAGAAGAAAGGGAAAGCCCCTGCTAAATCTCCAATACCACCACCGAATCCATTCGGTATCATGTTTGGGGATGAGGAATAAGGGCAGAGATATAACATGCTACTTACTCGACGCATTGTAAAAATGAAACACACTGATGCTAGAGCTTTAGAGCTTGTTGGACTGTTGTATCCCAAGTTGTTTGGCGTGTACCTTGGACTAATCCCCGGCAACGACGCCAAAAACTTGTTGTGATCCGCAAGTGCACGGATACTCGAAGTAATAAAGAAAGATATCGAACCCACAGAGACCTATGTTGTTAAGTACTGATCAATTGATTTCTTACTATCTAGGTAGTCGAATGAAAGTCAAGAAAATATCGCAAACACACAAAAGAATACTATCGGAGAGAAAACTGGGACTAGTGTTTCATTCACTATAATTTCTATGACTAGACATGAATAAAGAATTCGTCAGTTTAATTTTTATCATGATGAAGATGCAAATTACTTAATAAAAGGATTGTTTCACTCTCGTGCTAACAACCAAGCAGGGATTAATCTTCGCTTTCACGCAAGATTCATCCCAACGCTGAAGATAAGTAATCATCAATCAATGAACTCAAAGATCACTTTTGTGCATCCGAATTCTAGGTTGATAATCTCTAGTGGAATCTCAAGGTTCACTTTCGTGCATCCGAGCCTCAACACTAGTTTTACTCATGGATCTCCAACGTTCCGATCCTCACTTTCATGCAAGATCTCCACGTTTGACAATTAGACTCGATGTATAGATTCATGTTATTATCATGACAATTAATCTACTAGAACTGAACAAATTGGATCTAATATAAGGAAGGGTTCATAACATGCAATTCTAGGGTTCTGAATTCTCAAGCAATTACCTTTCAGTCAATAGCGAAAATTCCAAAAACAAGATTAGTAACATGGATCTATAGAGAGTATAAGCACAAATATCACATGAGCAAAATCATCATGTTAAGATTAAACGCAACAAAATAGTGAAAAAAAAGTCATCTAGTCATTAAAAATCAAGTGAATTACTCTCCCATATCCCAAAGGTAGTTTAAGCTAGCATGGTAAAGGAGTTACAAAATTCCATACTTTCATAAGTTCAAAAATCAACGAAAGAAGAGTTTTGGAAAAATACAGGACGACTGTGAAGTATTTCACAGCCGTAATTTTGATTGATCTCGGTAAATAGTGGTTGTCTCCCTTCTTTCCTTGAATTCTCCTTCGATTGTTTTCTTTTTCTTCTGAAACTTCTAGTACATCGTCTCCTCCTTTAGATGTAGCTTTGGTATGAATTTCACGGCCGGAGATGCCCTGGATTCGTTGCGGTGGCGGAACCCTGGGCGGTGGCGTGACTGATGATTTCTCCCTCGATAGTCGATGAAAATTGGGGTTTTTGTATATCTCTAATCCTCTCCTCTCAAACTCGCTGATTACTTCTTACGGCTTCGAATATAAACCTTTGGTTCACCCGCAATTATCTCCGCAAGAATCAGACTTTAGAATTGACCTGAAAATCACGTTTAACAATAGAAATACGACAGTGTAATAGTTTATGGCATTGCCGTAAAATCGGTCGAGTTTTCTGATCTGATGTTGTCTGGGTAATACGGCACCGTAATCTAGTTTACGGTACTGCTGTAAAATCGGCTAAACTCTCTATTCAGAAGTGACTGAAAAATACGGCCCATGTAATCCTTTATGGCGATGCCGTAAAATCAAGCAAAGTTTTTGTTCTGAAGCGCTCTAAAATACGGTACCGTAATTTGGTTTACGGTACTGCTATAAAATTTGAAAAACCTTCTGTTTAGAAACTCCTCAAAATATGGCAGTGGCTCAGATTTTACGGTAGCGTATGAAAATATGGTACCGTAAAATAGGTTATGACACTGCCGAAATTTGCTGAGTTGCTCCGTTTTGCATGAAATTTCTTGGGTGATCTCCTCATGATGATGGTAGCTCTTCTATGTGTTTGATTTTGCTTGAAAACTCCTTGAAATAATGCCTTTTTACCTGAAAATCATGAAAAAACCAAAATAGAAGTAGACTTTGCAATATTCGATGAATTTAGCATGAAAACAAGTAATAAGATCCTCAATTTAGTATGAAAAGATATCTAAAATGATACAAAATATACTATATATTTTGGTGTCAACATGGACTGAAAAATGATGTATTTTGGATGTATGACAAGGTAGGATTGAGAGAGTTTTTCGAGATGACACCTGAAACTTACTTACCTGTTGTTCTAGAATTTCTTAGTTGTTTGGAAGTTAGTTGGGATGAAAACATGGACCACACAGCTGAATGAGAGATCAGATTTAAGAAGATGAATGAGGAAAAGAGACTCTCATTTAAGGAAATTCGGCTTATATTTCACTTCCCACGGAAGGGACGCACAGAGCCACCCATTGGATTCATTGAGCATATCTTATGGAACCAGATATCATCAGACAGCAGATTTTAATGAGATTGATTAAACGCAAATATCACATGAGCAAAATCATGGATCTTTAGAGAGTCTAAGCACAAATATCACATGAGAAAAATCATCATGCTATGATTAAACGCAACGAAATAGTGAAAAAAAAGTCATCTAGTCATTAAAAATCAAGTTAATTACTCTCCCATGTCCCAAGGGTAGTTTAAGCTAGCATGGTAAAGGAGTTACAAAATTCCATAATTTCATAAGTTCAAAAATCAATGAAAGAAGAATTTTGGAAAAATACAGGACGACAGTAAAGTATTTCACAGCCGTTATTTCGATTGATCTCGGTAAATAGTGGCTATCTCCCTTCTTTCCTTGAATTCTCCTTCGATTAATTTCTTTTTCTTCTGAAACTTCTGGTACGTTATCTCCTCCTTCAAATATAGCTTTGGTATGAATTTCACGGCCGGAGATGCCCTGGATTCGTTGTGGTGGCGGAACCCTAGGCGGCGGCGTGAATGATGATTTCTCCCTTGACAGTCGATGAAAATTGAGGCTTTTTGTATATCTCTAATCCTCTCCTCTCAAAATCGCTGATTGCTTCTTACGGCTTCGAATATAAACCTCTAGTTCGCTCACAATCGTCTCTGCAAGAATCGGACTTCAGAATTGACCTGGAAATCACGTTTAACAACTGAAATACGACAGTGTAATAGTTTAGGACACTGCCGTAAAATCGGTCAAGTTTTCTGATATGATGTTGTCTGGGTAATACGGCACCGTAATCTGGTTTACGGTACTACCGTAAAATCGGCATAACTCTCTGTTCGGAAGTGACTGGAAAATATGGCCCGTGTAATCCTTTACGGCGGTGCTGTAAAATCAAGCAAAGTTTCTGTTATGAAGCGCTTTGAAATACGGTACCGTAATCTGGTTTACGGTACTGCCGTAAAATCCAAAAACCTTCTGTTCGGAAACTCCTCAAAATACGGCAGTGGCTTGGATTTTACTGTGGCGTATGAAAATACGGTATCGTAAAATAGGTTACGACACTGCCGTAATTTGCTGAGTTGCTCTGTTTTGCGTGAAATTTCTTGGGTGATCTCCTCTTGATGATGGTAACTCTTTTATGTGTTTGATTTTGCTTGAAAACTCCTTGAAATAATGCCTTTTTACCTAAAAGTCATGAAAAACCAAAATAGAAGTTGACTTTGCAATATTCGATGAATTTAGCATGAAAACAAGTAATAAGATCCTGAATTTAGCATGAAAAGATATCTAAAATGATACAAAATATACTATATATTTTGGTGTCATCATGGACTGAAAGATGATGTATTTTGGATGTATGACAATGTAGGATTGAGAGAGTTTTTCGAGATGACACCTGAAACTTACTTACATGTTGTTCTAGAATTTCTTAGTTGTTTGGAAGTTAGTTTGGATGAATACATGGACCACACAGCTGAAGGAGAGATCAGATTTAGGATGATGAATGAGGAAAAGAGACTCTCATGTAAGGATATTCTGCGTATATTTCACTTCCCACGGAAGGGACACACAGAGCCACCCATTGGATTCATTGAGCATATCTTTTGGAACCAAATATCATCAGACAACAGATTTTCAGCATCAACAGCAAGAGCCTCAAGAGTATCAAACCCCTGCATCAGATATGCCCACCGCGTTCTCGCGCACACCATATTCGGGCTAGGGGACAACAATGGTATTGTCACTCGTGCTGAGTTATTCCTGCTTTGGAGTTTGCTTCATGGTTACATAGTGGATATAGCTTTCTTTTTCATGAGACACTTGAGTAAATTGTCAAGGGCTAAGAAGGGAGCTATAATAATAGGAGGTTTTCTTACTCCTATAGCACTACATCTAGGGATTGTGCCCCATGGGATCGAGGTTGCTAGAGGCAACTCCAGAATAGATATTGAGTCATGCATTGCAATGAAGATGATTCAGCGTGATGGAGACACATATTGTTTGATCTTTCAGCCTGGACTCCCCACGTTACCATTGCCTAACCCCGAACAGATCTCAGTGCAGAACCTCGAGAATTGGAAGCTATCGCCGAGTTGTATATCTTATGCTACACCTGCACCGGAGACATCATTGCCACCGCCACCTCCTACTTGGGATGATGACCCATTTGGTATGGGCATTGACTCCTCGCCACCTAGAGTCACTGAGCCACCACCGCATGGGGTAGCCAGATCATCCTCAAAGCACGCAGCCCCAGATCAGAGAGATTGGCAGAGTTACCGAGACCCAGGGTTTCAAACTATCACTGCACAGTTGTATAGGTAGGAGCAGCATATGGAGAGAGTGATGGGAGGCATAGGGAGGATACATGAGCAGATAAGTCACATTCATTTGGATGTCGAGGCATTGGGAAACTATGTAGAGGACATGGGGAATTTCCTCTATGTTCATTTTAACTACGAAGACCCAAGGAGAGGTGGTATCTACGGCGATGCAGGTGAGGGAGCATTTCATGATCCCATAGTTGTTGCCCCGACTGAAGAGGACGAGGAGGAGACGCAATCAGATGAGTAGGATCTTGTGAGTATCTCATTCCTAGTTTCATAACTTATTTGAGTTCACTAATTCATGTTGATCTCAGCTTGTGTAGGAAAGGTTGACTTTGCAAACTTCTTGTCTCCTACTGCTATGGATTCTCACGTCTTAGTTTTTATTACTATATGATTTCGATTTGGTTGTATCGACATATTTGGATAATTTGCTATACTTACTATTTGATATGGTTGTAGTTGATGTTTGATATTTGATGTTTTGGATTGATATTATGATGTTTAGTATGTCATTTGATATTTGATGATTGTTATTGATGCCCATGTGGTTTGTTTATCTAAGAAAATACAACCGTTATCATGCCGAAATTTTTCTTGATGATTTACATATTATGATGAATTTGTTTCTCTAATACATATCTACTTATTGATATTTTTCATTGATTGATACATGGTGTTTTGGATGAACATATTGTCTGATGAGTTTGATTTTAGAGGAAAGTTATTTCTTTGAATAAAATCAACATATGAGTGTAATTTTTGAATTGATATTGATAGATTAATTCGGTTGATATTTATGCTATTTACTATTTGTTGGGAAGAAAGGTTCCTTGATCCAAATAAAGTAAGGACTCCCCTACTTGGCACTGTGGGAAAGCATAGTGGTACCGAAGGACATGGGTTGAAGTAATAAATAGAAAAAGTATTTATCTATGTGGGTACATGCCATAAGAGGAATCAATTCACATAAACTCCGCTATCCTTGGTAAATTCTTTCCAATAAGAGGATATGAGTTCTATTGCATGGGTTATGTGATCGATGCACTCTAATTTCGTCACCAAAAAAAGAAAAAGGGTGGTAATCGAATTAGAGAATGTGAATGAATGAAAAAAAATATGAAAGGTTATGAGTGGAAAAAGATGTTGGAAACCCTAATCCTGTAAACAAAAGTTGATAGTTATGAATTGAAAACTGGATGAAGTCTTGAGATTGATATTCTGCTTATTATACAAGTTGTGAAGTTTTATTTGACTAAGTAATGAAACTTGAGGATCAAAATCAAAGGGTGATATGTCTATTTGAAATTCCATAAAACGGTTGATGAAAATTTTCATTGGTGATTGTGTTTTAGAAATTTATTCGTCATGAGAAAGTTTTCTCCTTTGATCAATTTCTTGATTTTTGCTTGAGGACAAGCAAAGTTGAGCCTTATGTGTTTGATGACTCTAAATTTCATAGTGTTTTTCATACTTATTTAGTAGTCTTTTGAACCATAATATTACTCTCTTGCCTTATTTTTATACCTTTTTTTACCAAAAACTACGGAATCTACAAAATCTTTGGATTTGACCAATTTCAGGTAAAAGGGCATCATTACCACTGGTTTTCGAGCAATATCAATGCATGAACAAGTTCTAAACATCAAGAGGAGTTTCCACAACAAATTTCAAGTCAAAATGGACCTTCTAGCAAGAATATGGCACAACCGTATTTTTGGGCATGAATCACACGGTACCGTATTTTGCATCAGACACCAACCAGAAGACTTGGGTGAAATACGGCACTACCGTATGGAACTACATGGTGTCGTATTATTCAGTGTTTTCGACCAGAAAGGTTTGACAAGAATACGACACTACCGTATGAAGCTACACGGTACCGTATTTGCCATCAAATTTCAACCTGAGGACTTTGACAAGATACGGTACTACCTTATGAAGGTACACGGTACCATATTATGTGACAATTTTGACCAGAAGACTTTAGCAAGAATAGGGCACTGTCGTATAATTGGGCGACATTGACACGATACCGTATTTGCTGCCCAGAACTTACAAAAGGAAAATACGGCACTGCCGTAATCCAGATACGGTACCGTATTTTGAAATCCAGAATTCTGAGTTTTCTGCCGCAAAATTAAAAACACGATTTCTCGAAACTTAGGGCACCAATTGAAGATCCGGAAAAAGGGGAAGATTCAGGATAAGAAGGCGGAGAGTTGCAAAGCAAAAGGAACAATTTTTATCCATGACTTAGAGAGAATTTGAAGAAATCACCACTGCGCTAGGGTTCGTCGCCGTTCACTGCACAAACCATCTGCGGCCATGATTTTTGAAAGGAAGCTTCGCCTGAGGAAGAAGAACGTGCCACAGAAGTTTCAGAGTGAGAAGAGACCGATCGAAGGAGAAACAAAGTAAAAACACACTCGTGACACTATTCATCACGACTGTGAAAGAAATTTCGGGTTGCAATCCTGTTGCAACCCTGTTTTGTAATTCTTACCCCTTCTTTACTGTCTCTAATCATTCAAAAACTATGTTTTGCTGTGAATCTTCCGTCATGCTAGCTTAATTTCCTCTTGGGACATGGGGGTGTTATTCTCTTGATATATCAATGACTAGATAACTTTTCTTTCATCAATATATTTTGCTATGGTTATTTTACTTAAGTGATTTATGCCTTTAATCATTTTTAGCGTCATGCATTAACATATTTTGGAGTTTTATGCTATGGACTGAGAAGATGATATCATAGGACTTGGAACCCTAGAATCTATAATAAGAATTCTTCGCGAGAGATTGGTTGTGCTCTTATCTTTAGGATTTAGAAGTTTATTTCTTGTTAATGTTATGACCTAGAAATTATTGTTGTTTCAGACATGAAAATATGCTAGAGATAGATGTTAGATTGTTAGAAAGCCTTAAGTCAACCTGTGAAACTAAGGTGCGAGAGTGCTTAGTTTCGCTTGAGATCTTGGTATTGAGATGGAATGCACGAGAGTGATTCTTAATCTCTTTAACCAAAGTTCACTTATATTTAGCATTGAATTGATCTTGCACGAGAGTGAGGATCGTTCTTTATAAATTAACTGCACGAGAGTGAGTTAGTTTGTTTATCAAGTGAATTATATCTTGACCATAACAAAAATAGATTGATGAATCTTTAATCATATCTAGTCATAAATATTAAGATGAATGAACCCCTAGTCCCGATTCTCTCATTCTGATTTTCTCCAATCACCGTTCGATCGCTATTTTCATGATTTTCGATTCGCTTAACTAGTGAAAACTCAATTAGTCAGTACTTAACAACGAGGTCTCCGTGGTTCGATATCTTAAATATTACTTCAAGTATCCGTGCACTTGCGGAGTACAACACCCAAAAAGATCTGATGCAAAAATACAACATGCAAACTAACACAAAGGTATACAAATACAAACATAAACACATAAGACTGAAGTGATCGTTGTGGGGGAAGAGATGAGGGTGGATGCAAACCAATAAGAAGTTTATCACGCTCATGTGGGGTTCGACCTATGTAACCATCTTTGAGGACGGAATCATAGTCGCGTGATACATGTTGGGGGATGTTTACATGCAATGATGCGAGATAAAGGATAACACGTAGGATCCTAATGCAAATGAGAATTGGACTTTCAACCATGGATCCTAACAAGTCAACAAAGCTATCCTCATACCGTTCTAGCAAACGTAATGGGACAACAAACTCAATGGAAGAGGTTAGGGACCAAACCATGTCGTTGCAATCTTGAAGTGGGTTCATGGTTACTTCTATATGTGCGTCCTTAGCCTCTACAACCATGGACTCCACTAGGGACACATCTACGATGGGTGGGGGCTCAATCAAGGAGGGGACTAATGGGTCCTCCTCAAATTCCAACTCGGGTGGAAAAAGTCTGTGGGCTAGGCAACAAGCCTCAAGACGCTAGAAAACCACCTCAATCCATTGCACAGTGTCACTAGGTAGTGGCACTATCACTTCTAGCGCGTCTCGGTGCATGGACAGCATGCCACCAGGTTCTACAATAGTAAATCAATGCACCATATCCTCGAACACGGTTGCACGTGCATGCAACTGGTCTACGGTGGGTCGGGGACCATCCATAACACTAGATAGGGATGAATACGACATTCTCAACAAGAACACTGAAATCAACAAAATCCGACAAGATGCCAATAATAAGAATTACTTGCGAACCTCCCTCTGATACCAAATTTGATGCAGCTACTATAGGTGGGTGGGTCCTTAGCTCCGTACTCTAGGGGTTTATGACACAATGATCAGAAAATGTGAGAGGGTCTTGAGACGAGGGAACCAAAAGCGTGTGGAAAATGAGCAACGAGAAAACCAGTGAGAAACAATGTGAAAGACGGCAATGAATACGTTTCGGGGCCACACGTATGACGAAAGAAACCAATGACACCCAACTACACAAATGAAACTCACTAACCTCTCTTAGCGAGCGACTTAAGCATAGCGCGGCAACAAGGGCAGCAGACTTAGCGGCGACTCAGCTTGCACGCCTATGAACCTGCAGTCACACCAAAGCCATGGAGCATCCACGTCTCCGGCGTACGAATGCCCGTGGGTAAGGAAACCAAGCAAGAAGAACACAACGAAAATCCGAATACAGGTGAACCTGATGCACCGGCGGTGCGATTTACTTCTTTGAAATGAAAGATGAGTACAACCGGTAGGCGAGGAATCGAGATTGAGCCAAGGATCACACACTTTGCTCCACACTCTAACCTTTCCGAAGTGAGCTCCTATGACACAAGAAAGCAAAGGAACAAGCTAAACTCCAGATCCCTTTTATAGATTAAGAGAGGGAATATCTCACCACAAGCATGACTAAGGAATATCACATCACAAGCATGACTAGGGAATAACACACCACAAGCATGACTACCTACTCTAACTAACTAAAAGCAGTCAAGAAGCTGCTGATGTAAGCATTAACTAACTCCTACTAACAACTATGAACTAAAGTAGATGAGTAAATTTGAAGCTGGGCGCATGAGCTAGGCCTCCTAGGCTGCAACTAGGCCGTCAAACCATCTCGGAGCACGCGGTGATGAAACAGTAGAATTTTCTAATGGTGAGTTGATTCATCACTGTGCTAGTGTGTTCCTAGGCCGTGTTGGTCAACTAGTTGTGGTAGCGATCGTTGACCAGGTCTTTAGGTGGCCGGGGTGCCAAGCACATGGGTCGCAACACCTCCGTGTGGACTGATAATGGACTGATGATGCCCATGTACCGATCTGGTAGTTGACTTGAATGTTGAGATCGCCTTATCATGGTTGTGTCAGGCCCCATTGAACTTTTTAAGGGAGGTGGAACCTTGTATAGAGGGAAGTCCACAGAATGGCCATGTTTCTCTGGTTCTAGCGCTGCCGAGGAGGGTCTTCCTACATCAACTCTCCCCTGGTTTTAGTTGCCTATGTAGGCAAAACTAACTTTCCCAATGCTGCGCCATACCTTGGGCACCTCTATCTCTACATCCATTGGGCCTAGAGACCAATTAGTTTTTCTATATCACTCAGGATGGGCACCTAGCCCATTCTTGTTACAAATCAATTGATATGAACTATCGATTAAATCAACTTTAATAATGTCTTGATATGGACTCTCCAATGTCCTAAATTGACTGAATTAATAGATAATTTGATCCAAGGCTCTACCCGATCAAAATCTTATACTTATGTGTTTGCATGTGTGATCCTATAAGTCCTATATGATTTAGCTTGATGAACTAGACACATCATCATAAGCAGTGAAAGGTATTTAGCATTATATCACTACTACCTAAGTCATAAGAAAGTGTTATTAGCCAACAACTCATAGCTAACAATAAAGTTTTGATTTATGCAATATAATTCTTTTGTCTGCTGATAATCTAGACTAGACAAGTGTGTAACACTTGCTATTCCAATCATAGGGGAATGACTCAAGTAGGAGATTATAGTCTCTTGGGTATTGTCATATACTCTTAGTCATACTCCATAGGTGAGGCCCCTAGATTATTAAGTTTTCTTTAGAAGTAAGAGACAAACCCTCTGTTGATCTCTTATATTTCATATATTACTTATGACAATACTCAATTATAGTAGTAATGATTTCTCCAGTTACGTAGAAACTTTAGGCTAAATCAAAGCACATCATTCGTCAGATATAAATCCTAATGACCTCAATTCTAAAGATCAATGCATCTTTTGTCACTTGTAAACTTGACTTGTGACACCCAAGTCATAGCACTCAATCAGCCCACATATCAGCTTCACATCCACCAAAGTTGTTCTCAATCCACAAAGGTAATTTGATTGTGGATAATATATAACAGTGAGTAAAATTAATCTTCAGAGATATTATTATATTATTCTACATATTAATATAGGTGAACCAATCAACAGAACAATGACAATATCTTTTTTACCCTATAAAATGAATGAACAGGGTATGTAAATTAGTCTTTATGTTATAGATACTAACACTATACCCAAAAGTTCACCTAGGTTCTCTTAGTTGTGTTGTCCTATATTTGGATGACACTATTGTTGTGTGTTAGGGATAAATATATTAATTAAATATGAGTACAATATCAACTTTGACAATGATCAAATTTTTTTTCCATTAATAAAAAATGGCAATGTGCCATTGAATTGACACCTAACACTTAAACTTTCACTTATTGAAGAATTCAAAATAAGAAGAATGCTTTTATCTTCTTGGAGTGTAGTCATTACACAGTACACCAACTTCATACCATCAAACCAACACATCATAAACTCAACAAAAAAAAAACAAAACACAAACAAGTGATGCATAAATTCGCAATCAAGTCTATAAATACAAATTCATAAAAGACAATGTGAGATAAATAAATATATAAATATTTTACCATACTAAGACTCGCTCAAGTTGATATTCGCTCATCTTATGCAATCACTTGCCCTCTCTAATAGGACACTGAAAGTCCCCTAAAAAGGGGGGGGGGCGAAACCCTAAGGCATGCGCATAAGAAAAAACTTTTTCTAGGGTTTCATGAAGATCGGATGTGGCTTAACATATGATCAACTTAAGCATAGACATGAAACAAGGAGATGTTACCATGGCCATGAGTGGCGGCTTGGAAGAAGATAGAGAGCAAGTTGGCTCTCCTCCAAAGAAATCGCACACAAGGTGATGGAGCTTGCTTCCTTGCGCGTTCTTTGTGCTAGCAAAGACGCCAAGGTATCCTTTAGTGTGGAGGAGATGAGATGATGCTCTTGCTGGCCGAAAGCTCTCTCTCTTTTTGTCAAAACAAAAACTACGAACAACACCCACACAAGAGAGACTTTCGAAGAGAAGAGGCGTTTGAGGCGTTGAAGCGTTACATGACTTCCAAAAATGGAAAGTCATGAAACCATGCGTTCATGTTTTGTGAACCAACCAAAACGCCAACTCAATTGAACCATGCGTTCA
>JANTFE010011603.1:15248-29790 GCA_027562315.1 Costus pulverulentus | reverse complement strand
TTAGAACATCACACTCCAATCAAGGAGAAGGCAATCCTATATCTATCACTAGTGCCCTAACATGACTCATGCTCATTATCCAAGATAATCTATAACCATTATATTTCATATGATATTGAACTAGCTCAAGACAATGCCAATCATCATTTAGAAACACAAGTGATCTCAAGTCAGAGGAACTATGCCACTTGTTTTCATATAAGGATTATTCACATTGTGACAAGCAATTGAATATCCTAAGTAGGGTCTGTCCAGTACATCCAATGTACCCATGAGTCTACATCTTATTCCATGCTCGAAGCATCCTATGAGATTAGAACACATATTAGTCTCAATCATATCAAGGCTGTCTCATGTTCACCAAGATATCTCGACTAAGGACAATACTGCATGTCAGCCAAGCTGAACAGCATTGAGACATTATTCAGAAGTATACATATGGCAGCAGATAATGCAACAACCTGAATAACAACCATTGCCTTTATAAACATAGAGTTTATACATGATACTGAAATAATCCCAAGGCCTCAAATATTAGCCTTAAGGGCATACCCCAACAGACACTATATCAAAACCTTCCTTCTATCTCTAGCATATCTTCACACAATTTTAATCACTAGTCCAATCAAACCAATCTTATCTTGTTATGACTATTGTTTGATCATGTACTCAATTAATGTTCCTGGCCCCCTTAGGCTTTTGTTGACCTATCTAATTATTTCAGTCCCTTTGTAGCATGATCTACTCCACTTGTCATTGTAAAAAATACTGAATGAGACTACTCTTATGTACCCTCATTCTAACATGTCACTTGTCGTTGATATTAAAATCTTATCGAAGTAATTATGTGCAACTACTCCTAACTATGCATGGTTTAGTGATACTTGAATGTAACCAATCCCTTTGCATCTTTATCTACTCAACTGGGCAAATACTCAATTCTCATAAATTGGTATTAGATCCTGAAGGAAATATAAGGGTCCAATACTCGTGGAAGCAATTATTATAAAGGTGTCTATAATTAGTGTATGAAGAGATTCCTCATGTCTCTTCTTATCTTCTTATATCTGAGTGTCCACGAGTCTATATAAGGCCCCTAGTAGTATGTAAGAAGGCGTTCAGTCTTCTGCTAAGGTGTGAGTGTGCTTGTCTGCTTGTTCTCTCTTTCTGTAAGTTTGCCTACTTCTTTCTGTCAGTTTGACATGTCTTATTAATTAAAAATTGTGTTATTACATTTTCTTCCTGATCCCTCTGGGAACCCTTCTTTTTTTTACACGTCTTATTAATTAAAAGTTGTGTTATTACGTTTTCTTCCTCATCCCTCTGGGAATAGAGTTAATAAACTCTATACAGGGAAGCACTGCCTTCTCTAAATTCGACTGCAAATCTGGATTCTAGCAAATTTGGATGGCAGAAGAATCAATACCATGGACAGCTTTTACATGTCCATTAGGAAGTTTTGAATGGTTAGTCATGCTATTTGGACTAAAAACTGCTCTAGCAGTCTTCCAAAGAAAAATGGATGAGGTTTTTAAACCATATCAAAACTTTGTTTGCGTGTATATAGATGATACTTTGATGTAACTCATATAGTTTTTGAAGTAATTGTAAATTCACATGTGGTTTAAAGGGATTTAGTGGAATCCCAGCTTGTCTAGATGTTTCCAATATTATTTTCTCCCTTTGTGCTTCAGCGAAAAGATGCTGGAATGTTTGTTCTGTCGATGAGTATTGGACCCTTATATTTCCTTCAGGATCTAATACCAATTTATGAGAACTGAGTATTTGCCCAGTTTCTATTAATTCAATTTCTAGGCTTAACATTTCTTCAAATGTACAACCTAATTCTTTTGGTATTGATGACACCAAAATTTATTTTAATTTCTATGCCATTTTGTTGATGGTTTTGTGTCATATTCATAGACTTTGCTTATTTTTATGCCCTTTTTATCAATATTTGTGGAATCTACACTCTTTTCTATTTTTAATGATTTTCAGGTAAAAAGGCACATTTTTCAGTCAATTTCGAGCAATCCAAGTGCATAATTGAATTCACAACATCAAAAGAAGATCACACATCAAATTTCAGAAGATTTGGAGCTTCAGATGAAATTACGGCACCTCCAATATATTCTTTACGGTACCGTAATTTGGAGGTTTTCTGGGCAGAGAATCTGATGAAGGCAGTAGCCCTGCTCTGAGGAGATCTGCTCGGACTCGTAGGGTACCTAATCGATATGGGTTCCCTTAGAGTCCCCTCTCTCTTGCATTGCATTTTAGGTTAAGTTGTTTTCAATAACACCATGCATCATGTAGTCATTTATGGTAAGTCCACTTGTAGTAGGTAGTGCATTGTAATTCATGAAACTTTATGTACTCTTGCATCATAATAGAGTAGTGCATGCATACAGTAGGCTCCATTTGGCAGGTCATTCAAGTAAGAAGCAGCTCAAGTTCCAGCTCAACGTCACTCAAGGTCCACTCACCAAGTTCAGCTCCAGAAAAGGAAGGAAAGGCTTCAAAGTCCAAGTTCACTTCAAAGCCATGCTATGACTCACTTACCAAACTTGTTGGGCGCCTCTCCAATAGAGCAATCAGCCACATCATCATCCATTCAAGAAGCTATGCGCCAACCTCTACTCCAAGCAAGGAAGGAATTCAAAACCCTCACTCATCAAGATCCAAAATCAAAGGAATTATCCATCAAGATCCACAATTAAAGGAGGGCATTTATGAAGACATTTATGAGAAATTACCATCTCTTGTTGCCGCCCAAGCTCTCATGGAAAGGATTCAAATTTTGAATCTCTTATCCATGCGCCAACAAACATCTCACCAACGGATAAGAAGACACCTCTCTCGCCCATCCAAACATTTAAGGAGTTGCGAAGAGAAGACCACCAAAGAAGGAAGATCCCAAAGAAGATTTGTGCCCACATCATCTTGATTTTGAAATTCAAAATCCATCCATCTTTGTAATAGGCGCATGGAAGCTAATGACTATCCTGCCCTAGCTCCATCTCGCCTATAAAAGCATAGTCGCCCCCTTGTATTGAGACTACCTCTTGATGAAATAATATTGTCTATTAGTTGCCTAGGTTATATGCTAGTGTTAGTGATAAAGTTCTTCTTAGCCGAGCTCTTCCCCTTTCTTCTAGCCCTTCCACCGAGACCCTAAGAAGCTCTCCTCTTGTTTATGTGCGCATCCACAAGGAGAACCTCTTTCACCTTCGGTTTGGAGCAAGAAGGAGAACACCCTCGGCCCCAAGGAGTCTTTCTCCTATTCGGCTAAGTCTCTTCTCTTAATCTCTACATTTGATTTTGAGAACTCTCCTCTACACTAATCTTGGTTTTCTCACTTTGTAGTTTGCGCTTGGTGTGGATCTAGGAGGGCGCTTCCCTCCTTTCTTTCCCCCCCGCCCTTCCCTCTAGATACCTTAGGACTAGCAAATGAATTTGTGAAGCTTAACCTCCCCTTTGGCCCCTTTATATTGTATTAAAATCCGTGACTTGTATGGATCTTTCTATGAATGTTTGTAAGCTCCACCCTACACCTTCCATCAGAGTAGGACCGGTGAAGAACGGGAAGCACAACTCTTCGATTCTCAAGGGCTGCACTGTAAGCTTATTTCCTACATTTACTGTTTTTTTTAGTGTAATTTTCATTTACAATTCTTAGTTTAAACTCGGGTTTTCCTCTATATTTCAAATACAAAAAAAATTAATTTTCAAACCTCATTAGCATAACTTCGGTTTTCCATTATTATTTAGCTATTTATCAAAACCAATTTTCAAAGGCGTCGTTTGAATGTTTTAGTTCTCCGTCCTACATTAGAATCTCATATGATTACGGCACTACCGTAAACACCTTTACGGTGCCATATTTTGGAGCACTTTTGATCAGAGGATTGATGGAAATTACGGTACTACCGTAAGGAACATTACGGTACCGTATTTCAGGTCAATTTTCAACCTGAAAGATTTTGACATTATGGCGCTACCGTAAGAATGTTACGGTATCGTAATTCCAGAAGATTTCAAGCCGAGACCCAACTGTCTAGATTATGGCACTGCCGTAAAAACCATTACGGCCGTAATTACGCCGCTACTCGCGATTTTCCCGGTCAACTTCGATGCCCGATTTTTGCGCGGTTGATTGCGGATGATCCAGGCCCTAATACTCGAAGCTGTAAGGTGGAAAAAGGGAGCCATCGACGAGACGAAGCCAAGCACACCAAAAGCCCTAATTTTCGTTCACCATAGAGAGAGAAATCGCCTCACACGCCGCCGCCCTAGGTTTCACCACCGGGAAGCGTACAGTGCATCTCCGGCCGTGAAATTTGAGTGGAAGCTATGCATAGAGGAGGAGAAAGAGCACCTAAAGTTTCAACGTGATCATAGATCAGACGGAGGAGAAATCACCAGAAAATCGAGCGCTATCGCTGTTCGCCCAGATTACGGCCGTAAACTTATTTACGGCCGTACCGTAATTTTTACTACTCCTCTGTTTCAATTTTCTTTATCATGAATCATTGTAATCTTTCCTCTATGATACCTTAAACCTCTTTTGGGACATGGGGGAGTAATTCACTTGAGTTTTAATGACTAGATGACTATCTTTTCTATTATTTCATCTTGTTTAATCTTAGCATAATGATTTTACTCATGTGATGTTTTGTCCTTAGACTCTCCTTAGATCTATATTATTATTTATGTTTTAGAATTTTTGCTATAGACTGAAAAGTAATTGCTTGAGAACTTGGAACCCTAGAATTGCATAATAGGAACCCTTTTTAGGTTAGTTCTTATTTGTTTGATTCTAGTGAGCTAACTGCCATGATAATAATATAAATCTAAGATTGAGTCTAAGCCTTCAAACGTGGAGATCATGTGCGAAAGCAAAAATCAGAACGTTAGAGAACCTTGAGTAAAACTAGTGTCGAGATTCGGATGCACGAAAGTGATCCTTGAAATTCCACTAGAGATTATTGACTTAGAACTCAAATGCATGAAAGTGATCCTTGAGTTCTCAGTTTGATGATTTACTTATCATTAGCGTTGGGATGACTCTTGCGCGAGAGCGAAGATTTATCCCTGCATGGTTGTCTGGACGAAAGTGAGATAATCCTTTTATTCAAGTAAATTGCATCTTTGTCATGATAAAATTAAACTGATGAAATCTCTATTCATGTCTAGTCATAAAAATTAAAGTGAACGAAACCCTAGTCCCAGCTTCTCTCTCTGATAATTCCGTTTCAGCGCTTTGGTCTTCGTTTGCTAGTTTGCACTCTTTCGATTGCCTAGATAGTGAAAAATCAATTATTCGGTACTCAGCAGCATAGGTCCCTGTGGATTCGATACTTTCTTTATTACTTCGAGTATCCGTACACTTGTGGACACAATAAGTTTTTGGCGCCGTTGCCGGGGACCTTAGTTCTTGTTGATATTGAAGATATTGAGAATTTTGCTAGACTAGGTTTTATTTATGTTTTACCTTTCTATCCTTTTATGTTTATTTGAGTTGTTTGATCCATCTACTTTAGTGTGCATAGAAAATCTAGATCGGATGACAGATCATAGATTATTAAGGCACTATGCAGCCCCTAAGCCACGAGAAATACACTTCAGCATTGTTAGACCAACTATTGAAGCAGATAATTTTGAGATCAATCCTACCTTCTTGACCATAATTCAGCAGAACCAATTTGGAGGAGATCCAATTGAAGATCCATATCAGCATTTACATCTTTTTATCGAATATTGTCATACCATTAAAATTTATGGAGTTTCTGATGATGCACCGAAACTAAGATTGTTTCCTTTTTCTCTCAGGGACTGGGCGCGATATTGGCTGCATTCTAGACTAGTTGGTGTTTTCACAACATGGGAACAACTGTCAAATACTTTCCTGATGAAGTACTTTCCACCGATTAAAACCATCCAATTGAGAAAACAAATAACAAGATTTAAACTAAAGGATGGAGAATCATTCAGCAAGGCATGGGAGCGATTCAATGATTTACAACGGAAGTGCCCTCACCATAGCCTTGAAAATTGGGTTTTAATTCATACCTTTTTATTATGGACTACTTTATAACACCCGTCTAATTAGTGATGCTAGTGCAGGAGGAGCCCTCATGGGCAAGACCATTGAAGAAGCTTTCAACCTATTTGAAGAAATTTCCCTGAACCATAACCAATGGAACCCTGAAGAAGAACTGCTATATTGCGATGGTTAGGATGAAAGCGAGGATTGCCAACCCCTAACTGAAAAGGTAAGTTCTCTCGGTATAAAATCTTTTCTTGATAAGTTTATGACAAATCAAAGTCTTCTTATGCAAACTCAAAACAAAGAAATTGAAGATCTGAAGGAAATGATTGGTCGACTTGCCTCTCAAGTGGAATTATTAACTATTCGCAATAAAACTTTAGAAAATCAAATTCCTGATGAATACTGCAATACTATCATGACTAGAAGTGGGAAACAATTAGGAGAACCTAGAAGGAAAGTTGCGAATAATGAAGAAGAGCTTGATGATAACTACGAAAGGAAACTAGAGTTAGGAAAATCTTCTTCACATGAGGAGTTCCAAACTTGTTTACAACCTCAAAAAGGTGATGAACCATGTAGTGATGAACCATGTGAGAGAAATAATCCTATACCCTTTCCTCAATGGTTAATGCAAGAAAAGTTAGACAAACAATTTGAGAGATTTCTAGATGTTTTGAAAAAGCTTTACATTAACATTCCATTTACTGAAGCTTTATCTCAAATGCCCACATATGCTAAATTCTTGAAAGAAATACTGTCTAATAAGAGAAAAATAAAGGACTATGGCACTATTGCTTTAACCGAGGAATGTAGTGTTGTTATCCAAAACAAAACACCACCCAAATTGAAAGATCCAGGTAGTTTTTCTATCCCTTGTTTTATTGGCAGTATGGCTTTTGACCGAGCCTTATGTGATTTGGGGGCTAGTGTGAGCCTAATGCCATTATCTGTCTGCAAGAGATTGGACATGGGAGAGCTCAAGCCGACTTCTATATCTTTGCAGCTCGCCGATCACTCAGTGAAGTATCCAGTAGGTATTCTTGAGGATATTCCTATCCAAGTTGGTAAGTATTTTGTGCCTACTGATTTTGTGGTTTTTGAAATAGAGGAAGATGCGAAAATTCCTATTATCCTTGATAGACCATTCTTAGCTACTGTTGGAGCACTTATTGATGTAAAGAATGGTAAACTCACTCTAAATGGTGATAACAAAATTGAGTTTGATTTGAACAATTCACTAAAAAAACCTGCATATGCTAGTTCTTGCTGTAGCATTCGTGGTGTTGATGATGTAGTTTATGATTTTGGTCTTTTTTTTATTCTTGTTCTACTTCTGATTCTTGTGAAAATTCAAATGCAGTTGATGATTCTGACTTTGATGATGATTCTTGTAATGAAACTCGTGATATTGTAGACTGTGCCGCATTAGACAATGAAAAAGAAAAAATTCTAAAAGTTGAATTGAAAGCTTTATCTAATAACCTTAGATATGAATTTCTTGGTCCTAACTCCACTTACCCTGTCATTGTTGATGCACAACTAAATGAAAGGGAAACTGATCTGCTCTTAAAGGAGCTGAGGATTCATAGAAAGGTAATTGGGTATACCATTGATGACCTGAAGGGAATTAATCCTTCTTTTTGTATGCACAGGATCTTGATGGAAGAAGAACACAGGCTACATGTAGATTTCCAAAGAAGACTGAACCCCTCCATGAAAGAAGTTGTAAAGAAAGAGGTTCTGAAATTACTTGATGCAGGTATTATCTATCCTATATCTGATAGCAAATGGGTAAGTCCTATACATTGTGTTCCTAAAAAGGGAGGTGTCACTGTAATGAAAAATAAGGATAATGAGTTGATACCTGTTAGAACAGTCACTAGTTGGAGTATGTGTATTGATTATAGAAAATTAAATACTGCCACTAGAAAAGATCATTTTCCCTTGCCTTTTATTGATCAAATGGTTGAGAGGCCTTCTAAACACTCTTACTTTTGTTTTCTTGATGGATATTCCAGATTTTTTCAGATTCCCATTCATCCTGATGATTAGGATAAGACCACCTTTATATGTCCATATGGTACTTTTGGTTATAGAAGAATGCCCTTTGGTTTGTGCAATGCACTTGCTACTTTTTAGAGATGCATGATGGCTATCTTTTCTGATTTTATTGAAGATTTTATGGATGTATTTATGGATGATTTCTCAGTATATGGTTCCTCTTTTGATGTTTCTTTGGCTAATCTATCTTGGGTTTTACAGAGATCCGAAGAGACTAACCTTGTCTTGAATTGGGAAAAGTGTCACTTTATGGTTAGATAGGGAATAGTTTTAGGTCATCTTATTTCAGAGAGATGGATTGAAGTGGACAAAGCCAAGATAGAAGTAATTGAGAAGTTGGCTCCACCCACCACTATCAAGGAGATCAGGAGTTTTTTGGGACATGCAGGGTTTTATAGGAGATTCATTAGGGACTTCTCCAAACTTGCCAAACCCGTGACTGATTTACTTTGTAAAGATGCCAAATTCTGCTTTGATGAGAAATGTCTGTTTGCTTTTCAGGAACTAAAGAAATCCCTGACATCAGCACCCATCATGCAACCACCTGACTAGGAGTTACCTTTTGAGCTTATGTGTGATGCTAGTGACTATGCAGTGGGAGCAGTTCTAGGGCAAAGGAAGGAAAAGAAGCCTTATGTGATCTCTTATGCTAGTAAAACTTTAGATGAAACACAAAGGAATTACACCACTACTGAGAAGGAGTTGTTGGCTATAGATTTTACATTTGACAAATTCAGATCTTACTTGATAAATTTGAAAGTTGTAGTATATATTGATCATGCTACTGTTAAATATTTGATATAGAAGAAAGACAGTAAGCCACGGTTGTTGAGATGGATTTTGCTTCTGCAAGAATTTGACCTGGAAATCAAAGATAAGAAAGAAACTGAGAACCTTGTTGCAGATCATCTTTCAAGAATAATGGTAGATACTGAAAAGAATGATGAGATCAATGATTCCTTCCCTGAAGAACAACTCTTAGTCATTGAACAACTCAAAGCCCCCTAGTATGCTAACATAATGAATTATCTTGTAGCCAATATTTTTCCTCCTGATTTAAGCTACCAAAAAAGAAAGAGATATTTGGTTGAAGTGAAACATTATTTTTGGGATGTGCCTTATGTGTTTAGAAGATGTGCAGATAGCATTTTTAGAAAATGTGTACCTAAAGAAGAAATTGCAGATATTTTGCTTCAATGCCATGGATCCTCCTATGGTGGACATGCTGGTACTGAAAAGACTGCTTTCAAAGTGTTACAATCAGGATTTTATTGGCTCACAATTTTCAAAGATGCTAGAAACTTTGTGTTCTCTTGTGATAAATGTCAAAAGACTGGGAACATTAATAGAAGACATGAAATGCCACTGTCCAATATTCTTGAAGTTGAGATATTTGATGTTTGGGGGATTGACTTCATGGGACCTTTCCCATCTTCAAGAGGTAACAAGTACATTCTTGTAGCAGTTGATTATGTCTCAAAATGGGTTGAAGCCCTCGCTTCACCAACCAATGATTCGAGAGTTGTTACTAAACTATTTAAAAGAATTATCTTTCCATGATATGGGACACCACGAGTAGTGATTAGTGATGGAGGATCGCATTTCATAGAACACAAATTTTCAGCCTTACTCGGGTAATATGGAGTAAATCATAGAGTTGCAACACCTTATCACCCCCAAATAAGTGGACAGGTTGAGATATCAAACAGAGAGATCAAAGAAATTGTAGAAAAAATAGTGTCACGCACAAGAAAAGACTGCGCATTCAAACTTGATGATGCATTATGGGCTTACCGAACTGCTTTCAAAACACCCATAGGTATGTCTCCTTTTTAGTTGGTCTATGGAAAATCATGTCACCTTCCTGTAGAGCTCGAGCATAAAGCATACTGGGCAATCAAGATGCTGAATTTCGATTTGAAGAACGCAGGTGAAAAACGGAGATTGCAATTAAATGAGCTAGATGAGATTAGACTTTCTGCATATGAAAATGCAAGAATTTACAAAGAAACAACTAAAAGATGGCATGATCGACATATTCTCAAAAGAAACTTCCAACCAGGTGACTTTGTTCTTTTGTTCAATTCTAGATTGAGACTTTTTCCTGGAAAACTTAAGTCTCGTTGCTCTGCGCCTTTTCAGGTAAAAAAGGCTTACCCTTATGAAGCCGTAGACATATGGAGTGAAGAAATAGGAGAATTCAAAGTTAATGGTCAGAGGCTGAAGCATTATTATCAAGAGGAGCGAATTGAAGAAAGAGAAAGTTTATATTTAGATGAACCACGATCAAATCCGAGTGCAAAAGGGTCAAGCTAATGACCTTAAATTAGCGCTTATTGGGAGGCAACCCAAGCTTTCTAACTTTATTTTTACTTTCTTTTATTTACTTTTATCTAGGTTTTCTTCTCAGAGCTAATTTTTAATTTTTGTAGGTAAACAAACTTTGGTGGAAGAAACCCAAAGGCGTGAGTGAGTAGAGTCTTGTGAGTATCTCTTTCCCCTATTATCATTTGTTTTTCATTTTCTACATCTTATTGATATTTCATGTGTTGAAGGGAAGGACGCTTCTTCTATATATCTGTGTCCGCTGTCACTACTACTCTATTTTTCATACTTATCTTGTTGATCTTCAATATGGTTGTATTCACTTGATAATACTTTGATGACATGACTTGTTAATGTTTGATGATGATGTGATGATTTGTGGTTTTGAATCACTTTTGAAATTATTGATGATTGATGTTGTTGAATGAATCCAAAATTGAGACTAGAATAAGGCCTATCATGTCGAATTTATTTCTCTTATACATATCTACTTTTGAAATTCTTCATTGGTTGAGGAGTAGGGTTTTAGGGAGATATGTTGTTTGAAAATTTTGATTTAAAAGTGAAACTACTTCTTGAATAAAATCAGCATATGAGTATAAATATTTGAATTGATGTTGATTTATTAGTCTAATTGAGGTTTTGTTTATTTTACTATTTGTTGGGAAAAAGAATCTAAAATCCACAAAAATAGTGAGAGACTCCCCTACTTGGCACTGTGTAAAATTGACAGTGGTACCGAACGACATGGGTTGAAGTCTGAAAAAAAAATGAGAGGAATCTATTCACATTAACTCCGCTGTCTTTGGTGAAAACTCTCAATACTAAAAAGACATGAGTTCTATTACACTGACTATGTGGTCAGTGTACTCCGATTTCGTCACCAGAAAAAAGGTGGTAATCAAATTAGAGAATGTGATTGATGCAAAAAGAAACAAAAAAAAAGTATATATCTATGTGGGTACATGCCATCCAAAAACAAAAACAAAAAGAAAATATGAGTGGAAAAAGATTTTGGATATCCTATTCCTGTAAGCAAAAGTATGATAAACCTAAACTAAAAATTGGATAAAGTCTTGAGATTGAAATTCTTTCTTTTATGCAAGTTGTGAAGTTTTATTCAACTATGTTGTGGATCTTGAGAATTAGATTTAGAAGATATATCTGTTTTAAAATTTTATAATGCAATTAATGAAGATTTTTCATTGGTGATTCTATGTTAGAAATTTATTTTCCATGAGAAAGTCTATGCCTATGATCAATTTTTGAATTTTCTAGGTTTTTTCTTGAGGACAAGCAAAGTTTGAGCCTTATGTGTTTGATGACACCAAAATTTATCGTAATTTCTATGCCATTTTGTTGATGGTTTTGTGTCATATTCATAGACTTTGCTTATTTTTATACCCTTTTTATCAATATTTGCAGAATCTACAATCTTTTTGGTTTTTAATGATTTTCATGTAAAAAAGGCATATTTTTCAGTCGATTTTGAGCAATCCAAGTGAATAATTGAATTCACAATATCAAAAGGAGATCACATGTCAAATTTCAGAAGATTTGGAGCTTCAGATGAAATTACGACACCTCCAATATATTCTTTACGGTACCATAATTTGGAGGTTTTCCGAGCAGAGGATCTCATATGATTACGGCATTACCGTAAACATCTTTACGGTGCCGTATTTTTGAGCATTTTTTATCAGAGGATTGATGGAGATTACGGTACTACCGTAAGGAACATTACGGTACCGTATTTCTGGTCGATTTTCAACCCGAAAGAATTTGACATTATGGCGCTACCATAAAGAACGTTACGGTACCGTAATTCCAGAAGATTTCAAGCTGAGACCCGACTGTCCAGATTACGGCACTACCGTAAAAACCATTATGGCCGTAATTACGACGCTACTCGCAACTTTCCCGGTCAACTCCGAAGCCCAATTTCTGAGCGGTTGATTGCGGATGATCTAGGCCCTAATACTGAAAGCTGTAAGGAGGCGAAAGGGAGCCATCGACGAGACGAAGCCAAGCACACCAAAAGCCCTAATTTTCGTTCACCACAGAGAGAGAAATTGCCTCACACGCCGCCGCCCTAGGTTTCACTGCCGGGAAGCATACAGTGCATCTCCGGCTGTGAAATTTGAGTGCAAGCTACACATAGAGGAGGAGAAGGTGCACCTAAAGTTTCAACGTGATCGGAGATCAGACGGAGGAGAAATCACTAGAAAACTGAGCGCTGCCGCTGTTCGCCTAGATTATGGCCGTAAACATCTTTACGGTCGTACCTTTATTTTTACTCCTCTGTTTCAATTTTCTTCATCATGAATCATTGTAATCTTCCCTCTATGATAGCTTAAACCTCTTTTGGGACATGGGGGAGTAATTCACTTGAGTTTTAATGACTAGGTGACTATCTTTTATATTATTTCATCTTGTTTAATCTTAGCATGATGATTTTACTCATGTGATGTTTTGTCCTTAGACTCTCCTTAGATCTATATTATTATTTATGTTTTAGAATTTTTGCTATTGACTGAAAAGTAATTGTTTGAGAACTTGGAACCCTAGAATTGCATGATAGGAACCCTTTTTAGGTTAGTTTTTGTTTGTTTGATTCTAGTGAGCTAACTGCCATAAAAATAATATAAATCTAGGATTAAGTCTAAGCGTTCAAACGTGGAGATCTTGTGCGAAAGCAAAGATCGAAACGTTAGAGAACCTTGAGTAAAACTAGTGTCGAGATTCGGATGTACGAAAGTGATCCTTGAAATTCCACTAGAGATTATCGACTTAGAACTCGGATGCATGAAAGTGATCCTTGAGTTCTCAGTTTAATGATTTACTTATCATTGGCGTTGGGATGACTCTTGCGTGAGAGCGAAGATTTATCCCTGCATGGTTGTCTGCACGAAAGTGAGATAATCCTTTTATTCAAGTAAATCGCATCTTTGTCATGATAAAATTAAACTGATGAAATCTCTATTCATGTCTAGTCATAAAAATTAAAGTGAACGAAACCCTCGTCCCAGCTTCTCTCTCTGATAATTCCGTTTCAGCGCTTTGGTCTTCGTTTGCTAGTTTGCACTCTTTCGATTGCCTAGATAGTGAAAAATCAATTATTCGGTACTCAATAGCATAGGTCCCTGTGGATTCGATACTTTCTTTTTTACTTCGAGTATCCGTACACTTGCGGACACAACAGGTATTAAAAGCATGTTATCATCCAATAATGAAAAGGTGAAAGCTTCTCAACACCAAAAGTTTCT
Source organism: Costus pulverulentus (assembly GCA_027562315.1). Taxonomy (NCBI): domain Eukaryota; kingdom Viridiplantae; phylum Streptophyta; class Magnoliopsida; order Zingiberales; family Costaceae; genus Costus; species Costus pulverulentus. The sequence goes on along the minus strand of JANTFE010011603.1, from coordinate 16,086 downwards.
CAAGATAGTCTCTTATCTGAAGAAATTGGCACTTAATGAAGTCACTAAACCTCATGGTCTTGATTTAACAATGATTACACAACATATCTTCAAAGACAATCTAGAATCTTTGATTATCAAATAACTAAAATAATAGCTTTATTATAAAAGTTGCAGAAAAATTCTGAAGAATGGAAGATCCTTCGAAAGAATATCTACGACTGATAGATCAAGACGTTGACTATCAACAAGCACTAGTAGAATCTAGTAATTATTTAGATGGTGCTCTTGGGATGATTTCAGATGATCCTCAGAGTGCATCGGATAAAAGATTTGTTCGTTAGAACAATTTTATTATTACATATCTTATGCAATTAAATAAAAAGCTTGATTACATGATGTCATGAATAGCCACCTCTTCTGAGACTATACTCAAACAACAAGAGGTAATACAATGCTTGGATCAATTGTTGATTCTTCAGGCCCAACAATATCAGACCTCTGTTCAAGAATTGGCAAACCAATTAAACCGAGTATTACAAGCATCAACTATATCATCCACATCAACGTCTACCTCAAGACGCACTAAATAGACGAGAAGTACCAATTTTCTTATAAATGACAACAAGACCATTTACAAGGACTTCTAATACCCTTAATGGAACAACAACTGTTAGGGAATGCCGGGTGTAATTTAAAATTTTGCAGTCCCAGGACGCAGTGGAAGAAGCATTACACCCGAAACAGATTTCTTTCCCAAGGATCCATGCGAGAGAGAGAACACAAGGATGTGTTAGGGTTAGTACCTTTATTGCTTGTTAGGATGAAGGTGCCAAGTTGAAGATGCTCAAGTGCTCGT
>JANTFE010001167.1:9606-22728 GCA_027562315.1 Costus pulverulentus | reverse complement strand
AGGCATTTGCGTCTTTGATTCTAAGACACCATCAAACCGATGGCAATGGTATGATTTTATTTCTTGTGCAATCGGTTTTTAAGTTGATAATAATACATGCATCAAAGGACCTAGAAACCCTCCTTTCCGTTGCTTTAAAAATTACATGCGCCTATCTAGGGTTTTTGCTCCCTCAAGAAGGGGACCCCCCTAATCTGAGGGGCACTTTCATACACGAGATCCAATGAGATATTGATCCAGGGGGTTTTATGGATAATAGGCATATAGAGATTATTGTACAAAAAATCAGAGAGAAATTCTTTCAGAAGATGGAATGCCTCATGTTTTTTAACCCGGAGAACTAATCGGATTGTTGCGAGCCGTTTTTTAACCCGGAGAACTAATCGGATTGTTGCGAGCCGAACGAATGGGTCCTTCTTTGGGAGAAGGGATCTGATCTCTGACCTTTCCTTCTGTTTGGAAAGAACTCGGGCATATGTGAATAGTCTGTATAAGAAGTTTCAAGAAAGCACTCGAGTTTTAGCGAACGCATAATAAGTTTTTATATAAAACTTATTATTTTATCCTTTTAAAATTCTAAAAAATTTCAGAAAAATCATAAAAATTACTAAAATATAATTTCTCGATTTCAAAAATAAAATTTTAATATTTATGAAATCAAGGTTATAACACTAGGGGTCTTATTTATAGGACATAGAGGCAGTTTGGAGAGAGGCGATTAGGGCATTAATCTAGGGATTTATCTAATTAATTGATTAAATCCCTTAATTACATGCACTTATCACTTGCCTAAATGAGCATTAGCCGCATGTACCCAAATAATTCCTAATTAGACACAATTCTCATGTATGCGCCATGACTAGGTCATGGCAAGATGAGAATTTGCCTAATTTGGTTTGGGCGCAAGTCCTAATCCAATTAGAACTCCAATTAGATTAATTATCAGCCCCTTATTCGACTATTCCCTTCCATAACAAGCTTGCATGATTAAATCACATCAAATCCAATTTGATTGACTTCAATCATCAAGTGGATGCCATAGTCTTACTCGTCCAAGGCCTTGTGCCACACGCCTAGAGGCTGCCATATACATCCACGGATAATTCCTAAAAGGAAATCCTTCATCCCATGCGTTTGGATCAAGTCCACACGCCTAGAGATACCATATTAGGCCTCTTAAGCACAAATTCTAATCCAATTAGGATTCCTAATGCAATTAGAACTCTTTGTTCTTAGGCCCAATTTATATCCCTATCAAGCCCTCAAGCCCATTCTCATGGCCCATACTCCAATTAAGCATATTTAACCAAACCATTGGATCCAATCCAATTTAACCCAAGGTCAAATGAGGCTAACCATGGTTAATTTGGTCAATATGCCAAAATTGGAAGTTGGCCCTAATAAGTTTCTTCCATCACATCAGGCCCATTGGCGCTGATGAAATCTTCCAAACTGATCCAAGTTATCCAATAACTTGATCCCAAGGCTTCTAATTAAAGCAACATCAAGAGTCTATTGCGTGTGACTCCGTAGGATCCATATGACGATGGCAATGATGTAAACATCATAAGTAGTGAGGGGTATCTAGCAACACATCACTACTACCCATGTCATAGGACTTAAGTCATATGGCAACAACTCCTAAACAAGCAACGAGGATTCCCATGCATTATATATATATATCCCTTTGCCTAAACTGATATCCTGCCATTGGATTAGTCTCATGTTTATCAATCCAATCTATTGGTCATGACTCAATCAATGTGGCCACACATTCCTGTCATGCACCAATGAGGTGGGGCGCCCCAAAGTGGATATCATGCTTCCAATTAAGGAAGGGGCAAATCCTACTATTGGTCATCCATGTCTCTACATAACTTATGACATGCCCAATGATAATCATTTTGGTCTCCGAATTACGGAAATACGTAAGACTCCATCAAAGCATATCCATCATCAAATCTAGAAATGAATACCTCAAGTCTAAGGATCAATGCAAACCTCTCGCATGTGATATTGACTTGTTGACTACACAAGTCAATCCTCACGGTGGGTCACTCCAGTGCATCCAATGCACCTGTTGTCTGCGTTACTGTGCCCCATACCTAACCAGCCCATACACCAGTCTCACATGTACCAAAGCTGTCCCATATCTATGAAGGTACCTTGACTGGGGATAGCTTATGAGAATGGATCCAACCAAACTCCTGGGACATTATTTATGCAACCCTATACATCAATGCATGTAGAAAAGTCTGCAGAATAACGACCATGCCTTTATAAAGAATAATAGTTATATCAAAGTACATTCAAACAATGTTTGACCATATCCATACATTGGTCTGCAGGGCATATACACCAACAGTAGGGAGGTAATAACGGTTGTCTTTGAGCATGTCACTACCCATATGAGAAGGTCAATGAACAGACAGAGGATTTGCCCCTTCCTGAGAGAAACTTGATATCCATGGAGCTCCTCTATGGTTCTATGACTGAAAGTGTATGGCCATTCCCAGGTAATAACCTGATTTAGTCATGACCATGTGATTGGGTGAAAATAAGTGATGACACACTTGTCCAATCGGATATCAGTTTGGTAAAGGGACTATAATGTATCTATACCTAGTTGTGATGATGGGGATGTCGATGTCGATGTCCATTCCAATGACTTGGGTAGCAGTGATGCAGTGCTAGGTGCCACTCACTGCTTGTGGTGACCTTAGGTCAGCACTGCCAATGTCAGAGTAACCTACAGGGTCGCACATCTTGATACTCGAGTTATCGTATTGATCGGGAAGCGTTATGAACAATTTATTGGATAACTTAGATCTATTCGGGAGATTTCATCAGTGTCAATGGGTCTGATGAGATGTAAGAGAGTTATTAGAGCCAAACTTCATTTTTGGCAGGTTGACCCGAAATTGACCAAGGTTGGTCACATTTGACTTTGGGTTACAATGGATTGCATCCAATTGCTTAATCAACCTATGTAATGAAGTTTGGACTAGCTCATTACCCAATGAGGCCCAATAACAAGTTGTCATGAAGAGACAATGGGCTAAAAGGGTATAATGGGGAGAAATCTTATCCCATTGGCCCCAAGGGGCTCAATGGGGATAAGATGGCGCAATTTGCTTCATAAGTAAGCAATTGGCGCCTTGCCCTCTCTCCTTGGATGGTATCCTTGCCTCTATGGCAAGTCTTGGGGCTGATATGGCTTGGAGGACTTCTTAGGAAGGTCTTAGGTGCATATGGCTTGATGGAAGGGGTTTATGGAAAGGTCTTGGAGAGTTTACTTAACCCTAACCCTAATTGCTCCATCCAATGAACCCTAGTCGCCTCTCTCTTTGTGTCTTGTGCCTTGACCCTTGCATGGCTGCCCCCCCCCCCCTCCTATCACTATATATTAGAATATATGCAAGAGTAAGGTGAGACACACATTAATTGGCGTGAGTGAGCAAATCAAAGGGTGAGAGCGAGTGATTGGCGCAAGTCTTCTTCCATCCTCTAGCCGCAATTCTTCCACCTCTTCTCCTTCTCTTCTTGGCACTTGAAGGACTTGAGGTTGGCGGCAACATCTCCATCCATCTTATCCTTGGCGCATCTTCCCTTGAAGGTGGCGCAAGCATAGAAGGAGTACTAAGACTTGGATCTTCTTCCCGAGGCTAGCACCGGGCGAGGAAGAAGAGAGCTCGAGGCATCTATGTGTGTTAGACTGCAGAGGGCGAACACTTGGGCTCCTATCTTGACATCGGCCTCATCTTGCTCCTAAGGTATTTTCTATCTCATCGTGTCGACCCCTTCACAAGACGATCTTCACTGGGTTTTTTGGACTGGCCTGTTTTGGGGATATTATTCCGCTGTGCATGTATTGTAATCTCTGTGAAAATTATAAAATATCCCTGAGGAAGTTTCTATGGAGTTTAGCACAACTAGTCATAGGCGTGAAAAGCATCACGGCCAGGCTGTGATCACCCCTGAAGTTGTAGAATTGCCCCGTCAAACCCATTTTGACATTCACAACCCTCCATACCATGTTCATCCATCCATGGAGGACCCAAGGGAGCCCAACAAGGTGGAACTACGGTGATCTCAATGCACCTCACTACCATCGGACCATTTTGTGGGAGATATCAGCTCATTGTCAATTCATACCGAAGTTTTTCAGCCCAAGGGCATGACAAGCTATCCCCCTAAAGGCCCAATCCCAGATGGGACTCGCAATTGCCTGAGCAACACGGCCTAAGAGCGCGCCACTTCGGTAGTAACCCAACCCACGACGTCCAAATTATGTTGCTTCGTCGCAATATGCTCTGAATGCGTCTAATCGCCCTAGTCGCCTCCGTATGAAGAGCAGCAAAATATGCTCTAGCTTCAAGGAATAGTAGGTGGAAGTTTGTTTTCTTTTGTCTTATAGCTACAGCTTGACTACTTTATGGGCTGCAGGAGTAGGTAGTTGTTAGGATTTTTGTCTCGTATTGCTTTTGTCTTGTTCCCTCCCCTCTTGTTCTATAAAAGAGGAGGCTGGGTTGTTTCATTCTTCAGTTCTCTTGGTGGTAGAGTACTCCTGCTGAATTGAGAGCTTCCAGCGCATAGAAGTCAAAGTCGGAGCTTCGTCTCCATAGTCGTGTACGGGTCGAGGTCGTCACCTCTATTCCAAAGTTGTTCCGGTTTCCTACGTTCAAAGAAGTAAGCCCCATTGTGCATTGTGTAATACCTTAGAGTATGGCTTTAAGGATCATCCCGCCTATAGTAGCTACATCATAGTCCTTTGTTGTCGCCAAGCCTTCTCCCTTTGCAAAACTCACTAGCCGCCCTTGAGCCCCAACTAGGTGCTATTTTCTTGAGTGAATTTTGCACCTTTTATCATTTTTAAAGTGCTTGTTGTGATGCCACAATTATAGCCCAATTAATATTCTACATTTTGACAACAAAAACGTCCAAAACAGAACTATAATGTGGGAGTTATGGCCATTTTAAATTTGGGCTATGCAAGGATGATTGTGGGCGTAATTAACATTACAGGCATGCCTGTAATATTGACATTGATGCTCTTTAACTCTCAAAACATTCATATAATTATGGGGCATTGAATGCTCATCATTTTGGTACCAAGAACATCTGAAACGGACTTGTAACAGAAGAGTTATGACCATTTTAATGCAACCCTTTAATGCACTTAATGCAATTACAGGTGTAATGAGATTATGGGTATGCCCGTAATTTATATAGCAAACTCTGTTTCTTCTGAAATTTTATGGATGGGTTGACCTTTGACTTGACTTAGATTCTGGCCATAGTATGATATCAAAGGTCGCCGATATGAAGATTACAATCAATATGAAATTACGGCTATACCTATAATGTATTCTATATAAGTTTTTATCTTCCGAAAGACTTCTATTAAGAAAATTAAGGGCGCGTCTTCGGAATATGATTATGCTTGCAGAAAAATGGGCTCCTTGGGAACTCAAACTGGGAATTATGGCCTTGATGCAGATTAGGGCCTCGGTCGTAATTCTAAAAATTGGTCCCATTTGAAGTAAACCTTCTTATCAAGGTTCTTGTTTCACTCGGGGACATAAATATGCTTCCAAATAGCTATGGAAACGAGTGAATTATCTTGTATTCATCAGACATGACAAGTAGTGAAGCTTCTGAAGAAAATGAATGAAATAAGCTGGAAAGAGATGTAAAAACATGAAAAGAAGTCTCGATTGATTGGTAAATATAGGTATGAAGTACAATAAAATTACGAGACATCAAAATTTCCCAGACTTAAATCATTGCTTATCCTCAAGTATAAAAAGTAGATAAGAGTGGTAATTAGAAAAAAAGATGAAATCACATCAAGCTTGTAAAATATTATGTCCGAGGGAAAATATCATTATGAATAAATCTTAGTAAGTTAGGGCATTCAAGATAATCATTTATCGCCAAGAGTAAAAGTGTGAAAATCCAAAAAACTGAAGTTAGATAAGACTTACTTCCTTAAAATGCAGTAATCTTCTATTTGGAGTATGCACACTATTCAAACCTGATTCAACCTAAGATACAAGTTGGAGAAAAAACCAATGCAATCTTTATATATATATATATATATATATATATATATAATTTCACTTCAACTCATGTCTTCGGTACCACTACCAATTTTTCACAGTGCCAAATAGAGGGGTCTTATTTTTTTATTCAATTTTTTTTTATTTTGAGAGGGGATAACAACTATCAGATAAGTGCATTGATCAGAACCAACAAGTAGCAAGGTGAATCAAATAGATAGAGGTACATACTTCCTCAGAGAGATCATAAGCATTACTTTGAAAGTAAAAAACCTCAATTGAAAATCAGATATATCACTCCACAGTTTTTTTTCCATCAAATAGGAATAGAAATGAATTACATGACTTTGAACTAAGATTTAGAGCATAATAATAATATCCCATGGATTCAATATGAAATATGAAGCTATTATGATTTCCGTTAAAAATCAGAAATAATATCACCACTTATCTTCATCATATCATTAGAGCGCAGCATATGAAATGTATCATCCAAACACAAAGCATAAGTATTGAGTTACTACATATCATGTTTTGAAAATAAACCCAACTCACAATCTCCGAGACTTAGATTATGCATAGTCCCTATGCATAGCATGTAAAGAACACAAAATTTGGAGAAATGGGATGCAATACTCACAAGATCAGTTAGAGTTATCGTTGGTGCTCATCTCAGCATCTTCCTCTTGAGGGTCAACCTCTAGTCATGTGAATTTAGCAGGACATCTAGAGAAGTTGGAGAAGCTGCTGGCATTTGTGGACTTGAATAGAATTGCGCATGAGGAAGCCAAAGACATAGCACTGCCTCAGAATAGCATTAAATGAAGAAGGCAGGACAGTAGAAGATGCAGGCTGGCGGAAGGGAGTAGCAGGTGTGTGCATGGTAGATTTCCGGGCTTCGATCTTTCATTTGGGGGCCATAGCAGATGTAGCAGTTGATAGGTGAAATCAAAGAGGTTATCAAAAAGATGAAAACGAGGACTTGGAAGATTGCTTAGATTTCCGGATGTGGAAGAAGTCTGGAAATAGAAATCAGGCCCTCGATGGCAATAACAGCAGGGTTGCAGCAGGACTGGGTGGTTAGCGTTCCTGAAGATGGCAACAGTAGTCGACGTTGATGATGGCAAAATAGTCCCAGTGGCAGAGTAGGTAGAGTTCCAGCAGCTTCCTTCTATCATCAGCGGCAAAGAAGTTGCCTCAAGAGGAAGCCCGTAGAAGATGTAGTAGTAGAGTGATTTCAGCAAATCAGATGCGTGAATAGCAAATCGCCGTAATGGAAATTCATCACATAGAGTAGTAGTGAATGGAATTAGTGAAGAAATTTTCACCAGCAATAGAAAAAAGAAGAACTGTGATGCAAGTGGTAGAGGTAATTGTGCGTCTCGCTACTACTGAAGTAGCCATGTGTTGGAAAAGCGGATGGTAGTGGAGAAATAAGATTGGTGAATAGACTTCAACTTGGCGGTAGCAACGGCAGAGTAGTTCCAACGGCAAAGCTGACGGAGTCATGGATGGCAATGAAGATGGCCTAACCCCTCTAGATGATGCTTGGAAGGACTCCCTAGGACTGGAAGAAGACTCCCCGCGAAGTCCAGCGCAACAAGAGCTCTACAGACCCTGACACGGCCATGACACGGTTACCTGGAGACGCGAACGCTAACACGACCCTCACCACGCCCGTGCCAAGAAGCACGGCCATGCCGTGACCAGCGCAACATCCCAGCACGGCTAGCCCGTGACCAGAGACACGGTCGTGACAGATTTTGTGGAATTTTGGCCTAGGATTATGGCCCGTGAAAAGGGGCATGGTACCGCCATAAAAATTGTTGAGGCTTCTATGGATTTCAGTCGCCACAATGACGGCCGTGATGGGAAACACAGCCAGGCTGTGAACGACTCAGCCGACCCCGGGTCGCCCAATCATGCCCGTGCCTCCAAACACGACCCCGCCATGCCTACTTCATCCAGAAGCCCAAACACTGAACATGCCCATGTTCCCCAACACGGCCAGGCCATGTCCAACCCCAGAAAATGCAAGGGCGCCGTTCTCCACCCTGTTCGACGCTCGCAACGGTCCTCGCACACTCCAGACCGTTTTGTGGGCACAGTGAGCCCCTCTACTTCGACAACGTGCCCTGTCCGCTCCATCCACGTGGCCTCTCCAGCATCATTGGAACCCCTTCACCCCATCAACATCACAAGAGGGCCGCCCCAAGACTCGACATTGGATCGCTACAATAACCGGGTCCTCAACTCAGCCCAAGAGACTGCCAACAACATTCAAAATCATCCCACGATCAGCCACTTCTATTGCTTTGTCATGGCGTGCTCGGAGATGGTATAGCCTACCGACATCGGCCCTTGCAGCGGCCAAACGCCCAGATCACGCGCTCTATCACTTGGCATCTTCCCCGTGTAGTTTGCTTTTAGTTAGTTTCTTTACTTTTCAGGTTGTTAGAAGGTATCTTGACCTTTTTTAGGTGGCTAAGATTAGTTGTCTTATTCACCGACTCCCTTGTGCAAATCATGTGAGTCCTCTCCCTCTTGATCTATAAAAGAGGGCTGAGGTTGTTTGTTTCTTCAGTTCGGTTGTAGTAGTTGCCTTCCCCCACGTGAAGGCCTACATCCTCCAACTCCGAAAAACTAGCCTAGGGTTCTCTCGTCTTTGTACGCTGCAATTTACTGCTTTCAATCAAAACACTTGGAGAACCCTCATCGGGCTCCGGGTCCTTTTCAAACGACTTCGCCTCTCCTCCTGCGTTTCTGACTACGGGTCTTGGGCTTGCGGATCGCCGCCTTCGTAGCATCGTAAAGGTTCCAGCTGCGACGCTTGCAAAAAAAATTTGGCTCTACGAGTAAGGTGAGCAATTTCCATAGTATTCGAACTGTTGATTCCTCCGTGCGTTTGGGTATTGCTCAAGAAATATCTCTCTGCTGCTGTCACTGGTTTTCTCGTGGACTTTCTGTTCACACGCATTTTTACTTCCCTCGCCTCAAGACCCTCTCTCATTTTCCGCATCATTGTCTAGTCCCCTTAGAGTACGGAATTAAGGTCCCTACACCCGCTGCGTCAATTTTGGTATCAGAGGGAGTATGGAGCAAACTCTTGTTTAGCTCTACCGATCTCTTCATTGCATCTCATTCAGTTTCTCCGGCTTTGTTTTCTGCATACATACGCATTTCCGCATCATGACGACTAGATCAGGCACCTCATATCAAAACCCTCCAACCCAAATGCCCGTTACGACTGAAGAGAGTCTTCTCCCTATGATGGAGTCGGTTGATTCGCTGTCCACATGCTTGGAAGAGATGGAGACCATGTTTCAGCGTCTGATGTTGTCAGTCCAACATCTCACGGACCAAGTAGCGGACCGGTCTAAACCTGCTAAGGGTCAACCCTCGTTTAGTGCTCCACCCCTGTTTGCTAGGAGGGAAGAACTTTTGAAGAAAAGCCTATGAAAGCTTCTCCCATGTAGTGATAGACCCCCTAGGTAATGAGTGAAACCATGCTCTAGTTCTGCCTTTCAATGCGAAGGGGAATAACTTGAGTTTTAAAGTATAGTTGGAAACACTATTAATCTTTATAGTTTCATAGAACCGAAGAAAAATTTGCATGTGCATATTAGGATCCTCTAGTGGAGATCCTCCAAAAGGATGTTGTTGAACCACAGATAAAAGTGATAGTTTAATCTCAAAATTGTTTGATTCAACATTAGGTCTTGCAATGCTAGAGTGCAAACCATTGAGTTTAGGTGCTGCAAATTCTCTAAGAGATCTATGATCAATATCTTCAAAAATTATTTCCTACAAAATTACAGAAAGCCTAATTTTGTCACGAGCTCTACAAGTCCTTTCAATCTTAGGATCTAGATCAACAAGTGGTCCAGTCCTAAGATTTATTGGTATACACAAGTAGAGTTTTCAAAACTTTGTAGAGATCCATAAATAAATCACAAGAAACTAAATCAGATAGAAATAGAAAATATTATTATTTTCTTATTCGGCCATGATTACAATCATGACAATGATTATATAATAATAAAAAAATAAATTATCAAAAAAAATCCCATAATATAGGTATTAGTGAGAGTAAGATGATTTTGCAAAACTATATGTTTAAGATCCAAAAAGTACAGAGATAAAAAATTTTAAATATAATCACTAGGAGTGATTGTATTCACACCTGTGTTTATAAAAATTATGAGAAAAATTTAAAAAAAACCACACATAGACAAAGCAAAAGTTTGAAAGAAATTTTTTATTTTTGCTTTTAAAAATTCTCAAAGAAAAATAGAGAATTTCAAATTACAAATCACCGAGTTTGATTATGGTCACCACCTGTGATTAAGATTCAAATCCCTAATCTTCCACAAAATAGAAAAATCAAATATACAATGTAAAAAGCATGCCAAGGGTGAGAAGTAGTTCCTAATCTCACACTCCTATGATTTACACCAATATTAATTCAAATAGAGTCCCCGATAATGTTACCAAAAACATGACACCAAATGCAACGACGGTGATACCGGTAGAACCACAACCCTCACATGTATCTCCATAAGTGCACAGATATATCGAGATAATAAAAACATTGATCCCACATAAACTCATGTAATAAATACTGATCAAATCATATTTGTGTAATCTTGGCAAATTAATTAGTTGCAAGCAAATTAGAAAGCGCAATTCACAGAAGAAGGTTTAAAATATCTGGGAAGCTAATTCATGGGGTTTCACCACAATAATTTCTCCAAGTAATTCATATCAGCATGCATCAAATATTTAGATGTGTTAAAAGGAAATCTACTGTACGAATATATAGAATGTGCGCTTTCAGTAGCACGCCCAAATGTTTAACCCGTCCTATACCCATCTGTATCTCTGGGTACTAACCTTTGTTAACTTCATTAAGCACACTATAGATTATATGTTCCCCAATATAACTAAGCTCCCTTTGTATGCCGTTAGCTATAAGGTTAATTATTGTTTACCAAAACTAAAAGTCAACTTTTAGTCCTTGTCTTAGTTTCCAAAGCAATTTATTTAACATACCTAAGTTATTACATGTGAAATTATTCCCAGTAACTAAATTCTATAACCCTAGCTACTTTCTTAGTCTAGACCTTCTAGGTTTAATTAATGATTTTCAGGATTAGGAGTCACCTTTTAGTCCTTATCCCAACCCCCAAGACATCCAATAAATTAAGAACTATTAACTGAAAGCATCATGAATCATCAAAATCAACTTTAATGTAATTATATAAAATCAACAAGCATGATAGTCATTACAAAGATAAAATTAAGGGGTTAGTCGCCATAGCTAGAAAATAAGTTTAAGCTATTGATATGTTCAAAAAAAAAAAAACTTAAAATCCAAATTTTGATGTACACAATTAGTTTAGAAAGAGTAAAACAATTAGAATTGATAACCCCTTGATGAAAACTGTCAAATTCCTAATTTTCTCTCTCCTAGATGTGATTGTATTACTGGCTGTGATTGTGATGATGATGTAGGGGGGAAGCATGCAATTTGGGCTAGCATGAAAATAAATTTGAGATAAAAGCTAGCATGCAAGATTAACTAATGGGGTTTTCAAAAATATATTTTTGGTATTTTAATAAAAAAAACTAAATCTAAACATGCACACTAAATCAATGAACTAAATATGAAACATGAAATTCACCACATGCTAAAACTAAATTACACTAAACATGTGATCTAATAATCTAAGGCTAAGCATGCAATCCTAAAACTAAACAATTTTAACTAGGAATTAAAAACTAGGAGGGATACTTACAGAGCGACCCTTGAGAATAGAAGAGTCGTATCGTCCCAGTCTTCAACGGTCCTACTCTGATGGAAGGAGTTGCTTCATTAGAAAACTCCAACACAACAAACTCACACATGAATAAGTATTAAAATTAGGGTTTAAAGCCCAAAGTCCTTTTACAACAAGGAGATCAAGAGGGGAAGCTAATCTTCCAAAATTTCTCTTGCTAACGTGAGTAACTAAGTTATTCTACTAAACCTAATGATTAACAACTAAAGGGTCTATTACTTGAAGGGGCGCCACGTCTTGGATGGAAGAAGGCTCTTCAATTTCGGTCATCCTTGGTTCTTTGTTGTTGCGCCATTTTTAGGGCTCCTAGATTGATGCCGAGAGGCCACTTGTTGTTGAAGATGAAGAACTTGCGCCTCCAAATGTTGAAGAAGATGATATTGCCAAGACCTTCAAGCAAGAGAGAAGACAAGTGAATCAAAGGGAGACAACAAATCGAAACAACTTACTAGAGGGGAAAAGGGGGATTTGATCTCAAGCATTGAAAGCCCCTTGAAGATGAAATGCCATGATGATGGAGTTGATAAGTGTTGCACCATTGGTTGATGAAGAGGATGTAGATGCGTCAAGAGTTTATTGTAGGGTATGGAGAAGGTTGCACCACCAAAGTTGAAGAAGATGTTCTTGCGCCAAGTTGAAGAGATGATATGTGCCACTTGAAGGTTGAGGGTGATGCTCCTTTGCGCAATGGATGGTGAGAGCTTTGATAGAAGGGTTAGCGAAGGGAACCATGGCCCTTGGAAGAAGAAGTGAAGATAGGTGACACAAGCACCTCAGATGAGAAGAATGGGGAGAAGGGCGACACAAGCACCCAAAGTTGCTAGGCAACTACTCGACAATTCCATTATCCAAATCTCATCAACTTACATGCGATTACAAGTTTTGTAGGCATTTGCTTAACGTTACAAAAGAGCAAAATAAGAAAGAAAATCTTAATCTTTAATGCTTTGTCGTGGCAATGGCTTCATGGGTCGAAATTGGCTTGAAAACTTCCCATATTTGAGTGTGAACGCCAACAATTGCTTGCTTGGTTGTCTTGCTTGGCTGAATTCTTTTTTGAAACCTTTCCTTCTTTGGCTTGCATGAATATGGTATTCATTGGTGGCTTTGGCGCATTCTTCATTGCTTGGGCGCCAAGAAAAAGGTGACAAACCTTCCTTCTACTTGAATTTCGAAATTGCTTCCTTGAATGGCTTGATGAGGCTTCCTTATTTGGCTTG
>JANTFE010011585.1:0-11394 GCA_027562315.1 Costus pulverulentus | reverse complement strand
ATGTACCAAAGCTGTCCCATATCTGCTAAGGTACCTTGTCTGGGGATAGCTTATGAGAATAGATCCAATCCAAACTCCTGGGACATTATTTATGCAATTCAATACATCAACGCAGGTAAAGCAATCTGCATAATAACGACCATGCCTTTATTGATTATATCAATTTAATTAATTCTATCAAAGTACATTCAAACAATGCCTGACCATGTCCATACATTGGTCTGCAGGGCATATACACTAACAGGAAGAAAGAATCTAAGATCCAAAAAGTGAGAGAGACTCCCCTACTGGGCACTGCGTAAAACTGGTAGTGGTACCGAAGATATGGGTTGAAGTCTGTAAAAAAAAAGTGAGAAAAAGAAAATGACTCCTCTATTTGGCACTGCGTAAAATTGGCACTGGTACCAAAGATAAGAGTTGAAGTAAAAAGTGTGTATCTATGTGGGTACATGCCATCAAAAACAAAAAAAAAATATAACAAAAGAGAGAGAGAGATTTTGAGTGGAAAAAGATTTTGGATATCCTATTCTTGTAAACAAAAGTATTATACATTTAAACTGAAACTTAGGTGAAATCATGAGACTGAGATTCTGATTATTATGCGAGTTGCGAAATTTTATTTGATTGAGTTGTGAATCTTAAAGATTAATTTCGGAGGATAGTGTATTTATCTGAAATTTTGTGTAATAATTGGTGGAATATTTCATAAGTGATTATATTTTAAAAATTTAATTTTCATAAAATAGCATATTTTCCATACTTATGATTGTTCTTTATTCTATTCATGTGCTTGAGGATAAGCAAAGTTTGAGCCTTATGTATTTGATGAAACAAAAATTCATAGTATATTTTGTGTCATTTGAATAGTCTTTTTGTATCATATTCATGCTCTTTTGCTTGTTTTTAAGCCTTATTTGTCAAATATTGTGGAATCTACGTCTTTTCTAATTTTTGATCATTTTCAAATAAAAAGTGCGTAATTTTAATAGATTTTGAGAGATCTAAGTGCACGAATGAATTCCAGACATCGAGATGAAATTACTCGTCAATTTTCACGGAAATTGGAGCAATTTAAAAATTACACCCTGAGTGTAATTTTTATTATGACACGTAATTTCTGCCCCAAAATGCACATAAGCAAATTACGGCAGTGCCGTAATAAAAGTTACACTGTCGTAATATCTGCCCAAAAATACACAGAAAGAATTATGGCACTGCCGTAATAATTTTTACAGGCCGTAATTTTTCTAGCAAAATTAACAGAAGATATTACAGCACTATCGTAATAAAAATTTACACTGTTGTAATCGTATTCTTGAGTGTGTTTTCCGCCGCCTCCAAAATCTAATTTTTTTCGAAGCCAAATTAGAAAGATCCGGAGGACAATTTCAAATTCCATAAAAAGGGGATCGTTCTATAAGAGGAGGAGAAGATTTGAGGACAAGGAGGATCGACTTTCATCAAGAATTGAGGGAGAAATCATAAAGGGCGTCCCTACGGCTCGGCCTTGTGTTCAGAGGCGTAGAGGACACCTTAGGCTAAGAAATTTACAGGAGAGCTTCGCCCAAGGGAGGAGAGGATACACCAAAAATTTCAGATCGAAAGGAGTTCAAACGAGGGAGAAATCTGAGGAAGAAGATTCAGCCAAGAGGGAAAAATTGCAAAACATACGAGAAAAAGATTACGGGTTGTGAAATTTTTCACACCTCTGTGATTACAATAAACTCTTGTTCTCTCATTTTATTTGAATTCTAATTTTTTATAAATTTTATTGTATTTTTAACTCCATGGTAGCATAACTTTTCTTGGGACATGCGTGTGTAATCACTTTAATTTCATAATAAATAGATGATCTTTATTTCGTCAGTATACTCTTATTATGATAATTCTACTTATGTGATGATTGTCTTTAATCTCTTCTAGTTTCATATTGTGAACATGTATTGGAGTCTTTGCGATATGGATGGAAAGATGACTTGCAAAACTTGGAAACCTAGAATCGTGATTTAGGAACTCATCGTAAGAAATTAGGTTTGTTCTTGTATCTATATTTTAGAAATTTATTGACTTGTTGATAATTTGACCTAGGAGACATAAATGAGTTAAACATGAAGATATTGTAAGAAATTAAGTATCAGATCGTTGGAGAACCTTAAGTAGAACCTGTGAATCTAAAGTATGAAAGTATTTAGTTTTCACTTGAAATGATTGACATAGAGATTGGATGCTGATGTAGCGACTAATAGGTGAGAGGGTCCTTATGCCATACTCTAGGGTTTTACACAATACGCGATAAAACCTGAGAGGGTCGTGAGGCGAGGGAAGAGAAAACGCGTCGAAAAAGTGCAGGGAGACTGATAGAAAACACAATGAAAACAGCGATGATTTCGATCAAGGCAACACAAATGCAAATGAAAGGAATGACACCCAACTATTTAACGCAACATGCTAACCTCACAGCATTTTTAAGCATTCCTCGCAGCTCTCTTAGTGCGTTTTAAGCTCAACCATGCGGGGAACAGCGAGTGCGCAGGGGTTCAGCTCGCCCACCTTGAGGGTTGAAACAAACTAAAGAAATGAGAGAACCGACCACGCTCCGACGTGCGGACTGGCGTGGGTGAAGATGAAGGGGAAAACCAATAAGTTATCAAAGCGAGAAGGAGAAAACAGGCGAACCTGACTGATGCAGCTACTGTAGGAGGGTTGGTCCTTAATGTCGTCCTCTACGGTGTTTACATAATGCACAAAAATCGTGAGAGGGTCTTGAGACGAGGGAAGTCAAATCGCTCAGAAAGTATAGCAAGAAACACAAGAAATCAGCGCAAATTCGTTTCGAGGCAATACTAATGCTAGAGAAATCCAACGGCACCCAAAATTACTGAAATTCACTCACTAACCTCAAGAGCAATTTTTAGCAAAGCACGAATAGGGATTGCGGATCGTTGGGTTAGCTTGTGCGCCTATGCACCTGCGATGAAACCAACGAACAGGGAAACTGTCCACGACTCCGACACTCAGATGCTCGTGGGTGAGAGGGCGAACGAAAACATAAATCAGAAAGAACATGTAAAAACAGGCAAACCTGACCCACCCGGATAGGTGGGATTTACTTCTCAAAAGCAGGAGATACAAGCAGGAAATTGAGTCGAGACGCCAGTCGTCGACTCTTACAAACGTCGAAGATGATGCTACTTCGTCTTCCATATACACGCTGGAGGCACACTCGCTCACCAGGAGAACTGTACTTCTAAGAGAACTAGGGAGAATGTTGGCCAGCCCCTCTCTTTTATAAGATAAGGAGGGGAAACAAGACAAAGGGGACAACATCTCGACAACTAACAACCAAAAAGTGGTCAAGCTGCTACAAAAAGACAAAACAAAATATAATTCTACCAACTACCATCTATTCCTGCAGGGGCGTAGGTCCTTTGATTCTGCAGCGTACGAGGTGGCTACGACGGCGGTTAGACCCGCTCAGAGCACATCGCGACAAAGCAGTAGAATTTTGAAGTACTGGGCTGCGTAAAGTTCGTCACGGCCTTCTCTTGGGCCGTGTTGCTGATATGATTGTGAGGCCCATCTAGAATTGGGCTCTTCGGGGGCTGGTTTGTAGCATCCTTGGGCCGGATCACTTCAGTGTGGATGGAGAGTGGGCCGATAACTCCCACGAAGCGGTCCGGTGGGTGAGATGGGCATTGGGATAGTCGTACTTCTACCTTGTTGGGCCCCTTTGGATCTTCATGAGGTGGGGCAACATGGTAGGGTGGGTTGTACACGTCAAAGTGGGGTCATCGGGGCAGTTCTACAGCTTCGGGTGGTTGTCCGCAGGAGTCACGGGGAGTGATTTTCATCGCTGGGTGACCCGAGGAACATTATGTGGAAAACTATCCGCAGGAGTCATGGGGCGTGACTTTCGTCGCTGGGTGACCCGAAGAACATTCTGTGGAGAACTGTCCGCAGGAGTCACAGGGCGTGACTTTCGTCGCTGGGTGACCCGAGGAATATTCTATAGAAAACTGTTCGCAGGAGTTACGGGGCGTGACTTTCGTCGCTGGGTAACTCGAGGAACATTCTGTGGAAAACTGTCCGCAGGAGTCACGGGGCGTGACTTTCGTCGCTAGGTGACCCAAGGAACAGTATATAGAAAACTGTCCGCAGGAGTCACGGGGCGTGACTTTCGTCATTGGGTGACCCGAGGAACATTATGTGAAAAATTTTTGGGGCACCAACGGGGCCAGATTTTCCCCTTCCTTCTTGTTATATGCTCCTGCATCAGGTTCCACTGCGCTCTCTGAGGAGTTCTCCTCCGGAGAACTAAGGGGTAGAGGCTCGTCGGGGTCCGAGAGCTCCTCCAAAGGACCGTAGAAGGGAAGGAGGTCTGCCACATTGAAGATCGGATGAATGTCCATGTCCGTGGGTAGATCCAGCACATAGGCGTTGGAGCCGATCCTTCATACCACTGCATTAGGTCCCATGTATCATGGCTGAAGCTTAAAATGTACTCGGTGGGAAACACGCTCGGGGTGGATGGGCACCCTTACCAGCTCACCTACAGAAAAGTGTTGTGGCCTACGGTGCTCGTTGGCCCTCATAGCATTATGAGTATTGCCCAAAAAGATTCGATGCCGAACTTCCTCATGCAAGCTAACTACATGCTGAGCAAAAGAGTATGCATGCTCAGAAAGGTGGGACTCCATGGGCAGGTCATGCAAGTTAATGGGTTTACGTGGCTGACAGCCGGAAACCACTTGGAAGGGACTACGACCCGTAGTCCAATTGGCTGCACTATTATACGCGAATTCTGCCATAAGAAGGATGGCGTCCCAAGACCTCGGGTGGTCGCCAATGAGGCACCGGAGCAAGTTGCCTAAACTACGGTTAACAACTTCGGTTTGACCATTAGTTTGAGGGTGGTAAGCTGTGGAGAGCTTCAGAGTGGTGCCCATGAGGGCCCAAAGTGAGCGCCAGAAGTGGCTCACAAAGCGCGTGTCACAATTGGACACGATGGACTTGGCGAGGCCATGGAGACGGACATCTTTGAAGAAGTGGTGCGCAACATGGGACGCGTCCGCTGTCTGTGAACAGGGGATAAAGTGGGCCATCTTTGAGAACCGATCTACAACCACGTAGATGGAATCGAAGCGCGAGGCGGTGCGGGGTAGCCCTAGGACAAAGTCCAGGCTAAGGTCATTCCAAGGACTATCAGCAACTGGCAACGGAGTGTAAAGGCCGGTGTTCGCGGGGCGAGGTTTAGCCATTTGGCATGTGCCGTAGTGGCGCACAATACGCTCAACGTCCCGGCGGAGGGAGGGCAAAAAGAAACGTTCCTCTGCCATCTCAAGGGTTTTGTCGCGGCCGTGATGGCCGGCAACACCACCCGCGTGTAGCTCGAACAAAAGATGATCTCGAAGCGATGAGTGGGGAATGCATAAGCGGTTCCCCAAGAAAAGATAGCCTTTGCACAATTGATAGGGGGACTCGGGGTCGGGATACTCAGTCAAGGCAGCATTGATGGCACCGAAGTCGGAGCATGTGGCGTACTCCTCCTTGACGTGGTCAAAGGTGTTGACGCGGGTGCGCATCACACACAAAAGGGTGCAGACGCGACTCAGAGCATCTGCGATGACATTCTCCTTACCCGCCTTGTGATTGATCACAAAGGAGTACTGTTGCAAGTACTCGACCCACTTGGCATGGCGGGCCCCCAATTTCTTCTGGGCACTAAGGAAAGACAAGGCTTGATGGTCGCTGTACAAGACAAACTCACGGTTGAGGAGGTAGTGCCTCCACTGACAAAGCGACTGAACGATGGCATAAACTCCTTGTCGTAGGTCGAATAACACTGCCGGACAGCGTTCAACTTCTCACTAAAGAAGGGGACAGGGTGGCATTCTTGGATAAGGGTACCTCCAATCCTAGTATCGGAGGCGTCGCAAGCAATCTCAAAGACTTTGGAGAAGTCCGGGAGGCGCAAGACAGGTGCGGTCGTGATGGCATCCCTATGGGCGTCGAAGGCACGTTGAGTGGCGGTGGTCCACTCAAAGTCATCCTTGGACAGACGTTGGGTCAGCGGGGATGAAATCGTGCTGAAACCCCGAATAAAACGGTGATAAAAGCCCGCGAGGCCCAAAAACCTGCGGACCTCGGACACTGTGCGGGGTATGGCCAATGTCGGATGGCTTCAACTTTAGCCGGGTCAACAGAAATACCCTCATTCGAGATGATGTAACCCAGGAAGTGGACTCAATTTCTCATGAAGGTGCACTTATTCGTGTTAAGGAAGAGGCTCCCCTTCCATAGGAGGTAAAAGGTTGAGCGAAGATGCTCCAAGTGCTCTTAGCGGGACCGACTAAAAATCAGAATGTCGTCAAAATAGATGACTAGGAACTTGCCCATGTAGGGCTTGAGGACTTGGGTCATGAGGTGCATAAATGTGGACGAGGCGTTAGATAACCCGAATGGCATGACGAGCCACTCGTAAAGACTGTCCTTGGTCTTGAATGCGATTTTCCATTCAACACCTTTGCGGATGCGGACTTGGTGATAGCCGCTACGAAGATCAAGTTTGGAAAACCACGATGCACTGGAGACTAAGTCTAATATATCATCAAGCCTAGGTATGGGGAACCTATACTTGACGGTGATCCTATTGATGGCATGGCTATCAATACACATGTGCCACGAGCCCATCCTTCTTGGGCATGAGCAAGGCAGGCACCGCGCAGGGACTTAGAGTCTCACGGACGTACGCCTTGGTGAGGAGTTCATCCAGTTGACGCTGCAGTTCAGCGTGTTCAGTGGCGTTTAAACGGTGATGGGGTAAGTTGGGGAGGGGTGCTCCCGGGAGAAGATCAATGCCATGTTGTATCTCCCTACTCAGAGGGAGTCCATGGGGTAAGTCCTCCAGGGGACGCTCCTCGTCTAAGGAAGGAGGGGCACCCGAGGACTCGGGCACCATTAAGGCATAGACAACCTTTGACTCGGTGGCTTCACGCATAAGCGCGGAGGCTCACATGAGGGACACTACAGTTGGGGCCGGAGGGGCAACCGATGGAGGGACAACCACACCCTTGGATGTGGAAGTGCGCAGCTCCTTAGGTGGGGTCGGGATCAAATGTATTTTTTGGTCATTGTGGTCAAACACATAGGTGTTCGACCGGCCATAGTGGACTATGTCCCGATCATATAGCCAGGGATGTCCTAAGAGGACGTGGGCGACGTCCATAGCCACCACGTCACACCACACTTTCTCGCGGTAGTCCCCAAAAGTGATGGGGACTTGGCATCGGTGGGTGACCGAAAGACTCGACGTGTCAACCCATGCGATCGAGTATGGTTTCGGGTGAGGTTCAAGGGGAAGACCGAAACAGGTGATCGCGGTCCGAGAGACCACATTCAAACTACTACCACCGTCGATGACGATCTTACATGAGTGCCCGTTGCACTTGATGTAAGTCGTGAAGATGCTCGTACGCCTCCAATCCTCGGAGGATGGGGTATGGACAAAGGTGCACCGCACAACCGCAAGTGTGGGGTGACCCGACTCTTCACCACTAGTGTAGCACTCGGCCTCAACATCGTGCTCCGCAGGCTCACGGGTGATAGTGGCGACATGGGCAAGGGTCTTGTCCGCAGTGGGGGACTTTTTAGGGCACTCACGGGATAGATGGCCCGGCTGCAGGCAGTTGTAACAATTGACGTGACTAGGCGGGTCGACAAGTGGGGCCTTCCCCTTCTCCACCCAAGTGGGGCGAGAAGGTGGGGCAACGGGGGCTAAATGCCTAGGGGAGTGATGGGCCGCAGGCGCCGGCCATGGGTCGGAACGAGGTTCGTGGCGCTCGGGTTGAGGGTGAACATGAGGAGGCCCGTCCAAATGAGGGCGCCTAGGGGGTCTGGACTCGCTGCGCCTAGCCGCAGCCCTAGAATCGTGGTCGATATCGCGAGCGCGCTGGAAGGTTTGGTCGAACGTCTCTGAACTATATGTGGGTAGTGCACGTCGGATGTCCGCGCGAAGACCATTCCTAAACTTCGATAAAACTAACTCGGGGTCCTCCTGTAAGTTACACTAGAGTTGGAGCGTCTCAAAGGTGAGGCGATATTCCTCGACGGTACCCGACCCTTGGTGTAGGCTACTATCCTGATCAAGGAGTCGTTGCCTATAGGAGGGGGGTACATATCGCTGACAGAGGCGATACCTCATATTTTCCCAAGTGGTGATGGGAGGAAGGGCTTGCTGTGCATTTTGGCGCTCCACGTTTGCCCAATACAAATGCGCACGTACTTAACACATGATTCAGGAGGCCAGTTACTATGGTCTAAGTAAGAGTCGACCGACGTGACCCAATCAAGGAATTGTGACGGGTCGAGACCACCCGCAAAAGTCACGGGCGTGTTCCGAATGTAGTAGTGGAAGTCGTCATTCAAGCGAGGACGCTCTTCATGGCGTCGTGCTGGGCCCCTTTGTCCGGCTCAAGCATGCCCAAAACAACCATTATGTAGGGACCCTTGTGCGGCCCACACGTCATCCTCATCCAGGGGCTCATCCCCATAACCTAGGTCCCCCTAGACGACATGAGGTTGCAGGTGACCGAACTCATCCTTGAAGACTCGCGGTCGCGGGGGCGCGGTCATCGGAGGCAATTCTCTAGTCTGCGGGGCTGGGTGTGTGGACGTAGGTGGGTTAACCGGGTTGGAGCGCCTCTACTCTGATGGCTCAGGTCGACTGGTGAGGCTATGGATCCTAGCCATAATTTGCTGAAACATCGCGCTTGTATTCCCTTCGTGGGATTCCAAGCACGCGGACAGCGCGTCCAATTTGGCGTCTACATGCGCTTCAAGCGCAGCCAAATATTCTAAATGGATTCTACTCCCTTCCGAGGGTGGGACCGACACTTGGGTTTTAGGGATGGTTTACGGAAATTGGGATGACATAACTTGTGACCTTGTGGTCACCATGCACAAACAAGGCTGAAATGACAAGTGCAGGATGCTGAAAACGCGAAATCAATGCGGAAATATGCGATGCAACAGAGTGGACCATGCAGACGATAAGAATCGAACGCGCAACCTACCTCTGATAACCGAATTGATGTAGCTACTATAGGAGGGTTGGTCCTTAAGGCCGTCCTCTACGGTGTTTACACAATGCACAGAAATCGTGAGAGGGTCTTGAGACGAGGGAAGTCAAATCGCTCATAAAGTATAGCAAGAAACACAGCACAAATTTGTTTCGAGGCAATACTAATGCGAGAGAAATCCAACGGCACCCAAAATTACTGAAATTCACTCACTAACATCTAGAGCAATCTTAAGCAAAGCACGAATAGCGGTTGCGGATCGCGGGGTCAGCTCGCACGCCTATGCACCTACGATGAAACCAACAAACAGGGAAACCATCTACGACTCCGACACTCAGATGCTCGTGGGTGAGAGGGCGAACAAAAACACAACTCGGAAAGAACGTGTAAAAATAGGCGAACCTGACCCACCCGGATCAGGTTTACTTCTCAGAAGCAGGAGATACAAGTAGGAAATTGAGTCGAGACGCCGGTCGCCGACTCTTACAAATGTCGAAGACGATGCTACTTCATCTTCCACACACACGCTGGAGGCACACTCGCTCACCAGGAGTACTCTACTTCTAAGAGAACTAGGGAGAATGCTGGCCAGCCCCTCACTTTTATAAGATAAGGAGGGGAAACAAGATAAAGGGGACAACATCTCTACAACTAACAACCAAAAAGTCGTCAAGCTGCCACAAAAAGACAAAACATAACATAATCCTACCAACTACCATCTACTCTTGCAGGGCGCAGGTCCTTTGATTTTTCAGCGTACGAGGTGGCTGCGACGGCGGTTAGATGCGCTCAGAGCACATCGCGACAAAGCTATAGAATTTTGAAGTACTGGGTTGCGTAACGATCACCGCGGCCTTCTCTTGGGCCGTGTTGCTGATATGATTGTGAGGCCCATCTGGAATTGGGCTCTTCGGAGGCTGGTTTGTTGCATCCTTGGGCCGGATCACTTCGGTGTGGATGGAGAGTGGGCTGATAACTCCCACGAAGCGGTCCGGTGGGTGAGATGGGCTTTGGGATCGTCGTACTTCTACCTTCTTGGGCCCCTTTGGATCTTCATGAGGTGGGGCAACATGGTAGGGTGGGTTGTACATGTCGAAGTGGGGTCGTCGGGGCGGTTCTACAGCTTCGGGTGCTTGTCCGCAGGAGTCACGGGGCGTGACTTTCGTCGCTGGGTGACCCGAGGAATATTCTGTGGAAAACTGTCCGCAAGAGTCATGGGTCGTGATTTTCGTCGCTGGGTGACCCGAGGAACATTCTGTGGAGAACTGTCCGTAGGAGTCACGGGGCGTGACTTTCGTCGCTGGGTGACCTGAGGAACATTCTGTGGAAAACTATCCGCAGGAGTCACGGGGTGTGACTTTCGTTGTTGGGTGACCCGAGGAACATTCCGTGCAAAACTGTCCACCTGAGTCACGGGGCGTGACCTTCGTCGCTGGGTGACCCGAGGAACATTCTGTGGAAAACTATCCGCAGGAGTCATGGGGAGTGACTTTCGTCACTAGATGACCCGAGGAACATTATGTGAAAAATTTTTGGGGCACCAACGGGGCCAGATTTTCCCCTTCCTTCATGTTATATGCTCCTGCATCACTAACCCACCAAAAAGGTGGGATTTACTTCAAAACGGAATAGGAAACAACTTGGAATCGAAGAGACATCTTCGACCTGAACAATGACGAAGGCGAGGCTCCGGCTCATCTTCACACAATGCTGGCGACTTCGAAGCTCACCAGGAGAACCCTCTACACCAAAGAGAACTAAAGAGGGATGTTTGCCAACCCCTCTCTATTATAAGATAAGGAGGGGGAACAAGCCCAGGGGATAGCATCCTAACAAACTAACTACCATAAAGTGGTCAAGCTGCCACATAAAACAAGAAAGCATAAAATCCTACCAACCACTGACTATTCCTACGAGGGGGCGCAGGTCCTTGGTCCTTTAGCGCACGTGCCTTAGCGGAGACGGTTTAGACGCGCTCCGAGCACATCGCAACAAGACAGCAAAACTTTGAAGTCGTGGGCTGGGTTACCACCGATGCGGCTCGTTCTTGGGCCGTATTGCTAATGAGATTGAGTGGCCCACTTGGAGATGGATCCTCAAAGGGCTGGCTTGGAGCGCCCTTGGGCTGCGCTACTCCGGTGTGTATGGAAAGGGGGCTAATGACTCCTAAGAAGCGATCCAGGGGCCTACTTTGGTGTTCGGATCGTCAGACTGTTGGGGTATGCCCTTAAGGCTAATGTTTGAGGCCTTGGGATTGTATAAGTATCATGTAATAAACTCTTAAGTTTATAAAGGCATGGTTATTATTCAGGTTGTT
>JANTFE010011575.1:13160-30417 GCA_027562315.1 Costus pulverulentus | reverse complement strand
TATGGCAGATGGATGTGAAGACAACGTTCCTTAACGGGAAGCTGGCTGAGGATGTGTATATGTCACAACCTGATGGTTTCATCCATCCTGCAGATGCTAGTAAGGTCTGCAGGCTAAAGAGATCCATTTATGGATTAAAGTAAGCATCTCGAAGTTCGAATCTTCGATTTGATGAAGCCGTGAGAGATTATGGCTTTATCAAAAGTGAAGATGACGCCTGTGTATATAGAAAATTCAGTGGGAGCTTGGTGATTTTTCTGGTCTTGTATGTCGATGACATACTGCTCATCGAAAACGACATCCCTAGTCTTCAAGCTGTGAAGACATGGTTAGGGATGTGTTTTGAGATGAAAGACTTAGGGGAGGCCGCCTATATTCTAGGCGTAAGGATCTACCGGGATAGATCCAAGAGGCTCCTGGCCCTAAGTCAGAGTACCTACATTAATAAGGTACTGGAGAGGTTCTACATGGAGCAATCCAGGAAAGGATACCTTCCAGTGAGACATGGCCTTACTCTTTCAAAGAGCCAGTGTCCTACAACACAGGCTGAGAGGGATGACATGATTCGAGTTCCTTATGCTTCGGCAGTAGGATCGATCATGTATGCAATGTTGTGTACTAGACCAGATGTGGCATATGCTTTGAGCATAACCAGTCGATACCAATCCAATCCAGGTCTGCAGCACTGGGTGGCTGTGAAGAACATCCCGAAGTATCTGAGAAGAACTAAGGAGCTGTTCTTGGTCTATGGGGGACAGGAAGAGCTCAGTATGCAGGGCTACACTGATGCATCGTTCCAGTCTGACCCTGACGACTTTAGATCGCAGGCCGGCTATGTGTTGAAGATGAATGGAGGCGCTGTATGCTGGAAGAGCTTCAAGCAATCCACCATAGCAGATTCTACAACCGAGGCTGAGTATGTGGCCGCTTCTGAAGCAGCCAAGGAAGCCGTTTGGATAAGGAAGTTCTTGTGTGATCTTCAAGTGGTACCTAGTGCAATGGATCCCATTGAACTCTATTGTGACAACAATGGAGCAATTGCACAAGCCAAGGAACCACGGTCTCATCAAAGATCCAAACACATACTCAGAAGATTTCACCTGATCAGAGAGATCATTGATAGAGGTGATGTCAAGATTAGCAGAGTAGACACAGAGAACAATCTGGCAGACCCACTGACCAAGGCTTTGGCGCAGCAGAAGCATTATGGTCACACTAGAGATATGGGGTTGAGATTGCTCAACTTCTAGGTCTTAGTGCAAGTGGGAGATTGTTGGTGTATATGCCCTAGGACCTAGTTTTGGTCAACTTATGTACTACTTGACATTGATATTTATATATCATTCTGGCATTGTCGTTATCATTGTTTGTCTACACCTGCGATTGTGGACTTACATGATAATGTCTCTGGAGACAGATTAGATCTGTGCTCAAATAATTATCCCCAGTCAATGTACCTTAGTGGATATGGGACAGCTATGGTACTTGTGAGACTGGTATGTGGGCTGGTTAGGCATGTGGTGCTAACGCAGACACATGGGTATATCATTGGAGGATATACTTGAAAGACCCGCTATGAGGCTTTGACTTGGTGTCATGAGTTATCCTCATAAGTGACAAGAGATGCATTGATCCCTTGACTTGAGGTCATTGATCATTCTATATGGTTAGAGACTTGCTTTGATGCAACCTAACACCTCGCCGTAGTTGGGAGGTCATAACGGTTGTCATTGAGCATGTCACGACGCATATGAGAAGGTCAATTGACAGACATAGGATTTGCCACTTCCTTAGGGAAGTATTATATCCATGGAGCTCCTCTATGGTTCTATGATTGAAAGTGTATGGCCATACCCAGGTGAGAACCTGATTTAGTCATAGCCATGTGATTGGATGAAAACAAGTGGTGACACACTTGTCCAATCGGATGTCAGTTCGGCAAAGAGACTATAATGCATCTGTACCTAGTTGCGATGATGGGGATGTCGATGTCGATATCCATTCCAATGATCTGGGTAGCAGCGATGCACTGCTAGGTGCCACTCACTGCTTGTGGTGACCTTTGGTCAGCACTGCCAGCGTCAGAGGAACCTACAGGGTCGCACACCTTGATACTTGAGTTCTCGTATTGATCAGGAAGCCTTATGATTGAGTTATTGGATAACTAGGATCTAATTGGGAGATTTCCTCAGCGTCAATGGGCCTGATGAGATGGAAGAATATTATTGGAGCCAAACTTCATTTTTGGCAGGTTGACCCGTATTTGACCATGGTTGGTCACATTTGGATTAGGGTTGCATTGGATTGGATCCAAGTGCTTAATCAACCCATGTAATGGAGTTTGGGCTATCTCATTATCAAATGAGGCCCAATAATAAGTTGTCATGAAGAGAATAAGGGCTAGAAGGGTATAATGGGGACAAGTCTTCTCCCCTAGGGGCCTATGGGCATAATGGGGAGAAGTGATGCAATTTGCTTCATAAGGAAGCAATTGGCGCCTCCCCCTTAATCCCTTATGGTATGAATGCCAATATGGCATTGTTTGGGGCGCAAGGCAAGGCCTTGGCGCATAAAGAAAGACATGGGCACAAATGGAATGGTTGAATGAGAATTATGGAAATGTCTTGGAGACTTTCCTTATCTCAAACCTTCTCCTCCTAGCCGCCCACTTGTCTTGATCCTAGCCTTTCATAAACCGTCTCTTGCCCTATAAAAGAGCACCCAGCCGAGCCCTCAAAGTGGTGATCAATCCTTGAAGGTGTGAACACTAGAAAAGGGGTGAGTGCTAGGAGCAAGGGCGCATCTTCCTTCTTCCATAGCCGAGAGTTTCTCCTTCCTTACCGCTTGGCGGTTTGGCTTGTTTCCTTCACCCTTGGCACATCCTTTTCTCATGGTGGCGCAAGTGAAGGAGTGTATCTCCCTAAGGCTTGGATCTTCTTCCCGAGGCTAGCACCGGGCGTGGAAGAAGAGAACTCAAGAGATCTGTGTGTGTGAGACTACAGAGGGCGCACACTTGGGCGCCTACATCGGCATCACTCCAAATTGCTCTAAGGTATTTTCTAACTCATCGTGTCGACTCTCTTGCTTGCGATCTTCACTGGGTTTTTGGGACCGGCCTGTTTCGGGGACATTCTTCCACTGCGTAAAAATGTGTGTCCATGACTCTGAAAATTTGTAAAATGTCCCCGGGGTTTCCTAACAGAGAGTTGGACTCTGTCGAAGCTCCACCTCCTCTACTTGGCATCTCCTTTGGAACTGGCGCAAGTGATCGAGGAAGTCTCCCAATGGCGTGGATCTTCTTCCTGAGGCTAGCACCGGGCGTGGAAGAAGAGGATTCGAGGTCCGGATGTGTGCGAGACTGCAGAGGGCGCACACTTAGGTGCCTGCATCGCATCTCTTGATTCGCTTCAAGGTATCATCTCCTACTCACCATGTTGATCTCCTCGCAAGACTCAATCTTCTGGGTTTTTGGGACTGGCCTGTTTCGGGGATTGCTTCTACTGTGCTTGTCTGTAAAAAATTTAAAATCCCCGGGGTTTCCCAACAGTGGTATCAAAGCCATCTTGCGAACTCGAACGGTGTTTTATGCTTTGATTGTATGCTCACATGACATCTGAATTTTTTTGAAAATTTGCATATGCGCATGGATTTTTCTAAATAAGAAAAATCATAAGTTTTTCGTTCCTGACATTTATTCGATCTCTTTGGTTTTTTGCTTTCTTCAAGTAGTGGGATAGAACCATATGTGAGAGAATTAATTTCTCCCCTCAAATGTTGGATAGACCTACTATGTGGGACTTCTTGGCAAGTTAAGGATTGCAAGGGTAGGCGGCAAGCGTGCTTGGAGCATGCATGTGCCACTTGTAGACTCCCAAGAGAAACGAAAAATCCTAGATTTGTGAACGGACATTGAGGTTGAAATACATGTTTTCTAAGAAACTAAAACTAAAGTTTTATGATTTCTTAAGCATATAGAAAAGCATGTGATGATTGTGCATCGTGTTGTGGTCATAGTCAAGCCCCTTGTATTCTTGTGATGTATTCTATGTGAGACCTGCGTGCCGATTTTTCTTTTTATTTTGTAAACACACAAAGAAGATTAAGGGCGCATCCCTCCTGAAGCTTACATCTTGGCGCATCAACCATGATTGCGCATCTTGCTTGGTGGCGCAAGTAAGGGGTTGGCCGAATTGTAGGGTTCGTGAGCTATCCCTCTTGGCACAAGCATGATGGTGCATCATGCATGGAGGAGCCATCAATGTCTTGGCCGAACCCTTGGGTTTGCGTGCTAGGCCTTGATGTGGAGGACCTTGAAGCCGCACTTGAAGATAAAGCTTGGCGGCAGCTAGGTTAGGTCTTGTTGGGGCTTGTCACCTAGGTCAAGCATTGAACATCCTTTGGCATGTGATGGTTCAATGTGTTGATTAGGCTATGACCACATCGCTTGTTTACTGCTTTTAATATTTGCAAAAGCATGCCTGGATGTGTTTTATCATTGTCTTAACACTATAGGATTGCTTGCCCGTAATGTTATACAAAAGATAAAACTAGGAGGATGAGACCTCAAAAACCCTCAAAAATAATATCAAGTCTGTAGCCTTTTGACGCGTAGCCCTCATCAAGCTATCGATCAATGGTGTTGTGCACTGTTTCCCACCCTCGTTGGACACACCCACTTATCTTTAGAAGGTGTGTGGTGGTTTCCCAGTCCAGTTAAAACTCTGGGCGTGCCTTCACAAGGAAATTATTGGCCCTGGGCATAACGGTCAGGATAGACTTAACTGGTTTTTCATATGTGGTGGCCACATGATGGAACTCTAGAAGCAGCCTCGAGAGGTTAAGGTTTTGTGTTGTTCCAGCCTTAGCTGGGCACAAAATGCTTGAACTGTCTTGAGAAGGGGAATTGCCTAGGTGCAATCGGCCGGCGTGCCCACCTTAGGAAGCATGGGTCACTTTGTACATCTCATCCCACCCTCGTGGGACGCGAAGCCTCATGTGGAATAAGGATCCCATCTCACTCGGAAATTTTAGATTTCCCGATTGACTTTGTGGGTTGTCAATTCGATTAAAATAGTGGGAGCCATGATCATTTAATGTAAGTCCAGATTAAATGATTTGAAGCAGTACTAATCTGCTATCTTGGTTGTTGTAGATCAATGGCTACGAACAATAGCAGATGGTCACTGCAATCTATCCTGGAAAAGGACAAGTTGGTTGGATCCAACTTGATGGACTGGTATCGGAACTTGAGGATTGACCTTAAGCTCGAGAGGAAGCACTATGTCCTTGAGCCTATTCCAGAGCCACTTCCATACTCGGCCTCAGTGGCTGAGAAGGATCCTTTTGATAAGCATCAGGCTGATACTTTGGAGGTTGCTAATTTGATGTTAACCAACATGTCGCCTGAATTTAGAGGGCAATATGAATCTAAGAGTGCTTTTGAGATTATTTATAATCTAAGGTAGCTCTTCACTGAATTGGTTGAGCTCAACCCTCCTAAAGTAATCATTCAGTGTGGTGAGCCGAAAGGTTTGACCAAAGACATAAAACTAAATATGGAAAGGATTAGGAATAACAGGTGCTATTCATGTGGAGGGCCACCTCACATGTTGAAGGACATGGTGTGACTTCAGAACGAGGAGAAGAGAAGTAGGGCTTTGTCTTCTGGCTCAGGTATTTATATTACCGAAGTCAACCTTTCTACTTCTATGCCATGGGTATTGGATACCGGAGCTCATATTTGTACAAATATGCAGGGGCTCAAGAAAAGTAGATCGGTGCGGCTTGGAGAGATTGACCTACGTGTTGGAGACGGAGCACAGGTTGCTGCTGTTGCCGTAGGACTTTTGACGCTCTCCCTGCCTTCTGGACTTCAACTAGAGTTAAATAATTGCTATTATGTACCTTCTCTTACTAAAAACATTGTATCTATTCCTTGCTTGGCAAGGAAAGGATTTAAATTTGAAATAAAAGAGGACTCTTGTTCTTTTTCATTTGCAAATGTGTTTCATGGGAAGGGTACCTTGTGCAATGGATTATATGTCTTGGACGTGGATAACTCTATATGTAACATAAATCATAAAAGGATCAAACTAAGTGGTTCAGTTGGTACGTACCTTTGGCATTGTCGATTAGCCCATATAAATAAGAATCGCATTCAACAACTCCATGCAAATGGATTGTTGAGTTCAAGCTCCTTGGAAGAATTTGATACTTGTGAGCCTTGTTTATTAGGGAAGATGACAAAAGCGCCCTTCACCAAGATCGGTGAGAGGGCAGGAGGTTTGTTGGATCTCATACATACTGTTGTATAGCCAGAGGAGGGTACAACTACTTCATCACGTTTACTGATGACTTCAGTAGATACAGTTATGTCTATTTGATGAGATATAAGTCAGAATCCTTTGAGAAATTTAAGGAGTTCAGACATGAAGTAGAGAACCAGCTTGGTAGAGCTATTAAGACTCTTTGATTAAATCGTGGTGGAGATTACCTGAGCGGTGAGTTCTTTGACTATCTTAGAGAGTGTGGGATTCTATCCCAACTCACTCCTCCTGTAACACCTCAATGGAATGGTGTGTCTGAAAGGAGAAATCGAACCTTATTGGACATGGTTTGATCTATGATGAGTCATGCAACTCTACCATCATCGTTTTGGGGCTATGCACTTGAGACAACTTCTCTCATACTGAATAATGTTCCATCTAAGAGTGTCTCCAAGATTCCGTATGAGGTATGGAGTGGGAGACGCCCGAATCTCTCTTTTATCAGTCTGGGGATGTGAGGCTTATGTCAAATGTCAGCATTCTAGTAAGCTAGAACCCAGATCTGATAAATGCGTGTTTGTGGGGTATCGTAAGGAAACTAAAGGATATTACTTCTATATTCCCAACGAGAACAAAGTTTTTGTCGCTCGAGGTGCTGTCTTTCTGGAGAGAGAATTTCTCATGAAAAAAGTCAGTGGGAGGAAGTTTGACTTGAATGAGGTCCAAGTGCAACCACAAGACACTGAGGTGGAACCTGAGCCACCTGCACTGGTTGCTGGGCAACCAGAGGCTCAAACACAGGCCCTGCGTAGGTTTGGGAGGATTCGTTGTGCACCTGAGAGGTACGGGTCGCTGCCGACCCAACACGACGGGATCTTCATCATTAAGGATGAACCCAGGACCTATGATGAGGCGGTCGCTGGACCGGACTCCGAGAAATGGCTTAAGGCCATGAGATCCGAGATGGATTCCATGTCAGCTAACCATGTCTAGGATTTGGTTGAGCTACTTGATGCGGTAAAACCTACAGGGTGTAAATGGGTCTTCAAGAGGAAGACTGACATGGATGGCAACGTAGTTACCTATAAGGGTAGACTTGTGGCTAAAAGATTCAGACAAGTTCACGGGGTGGACTATGATGAAACCTTCTCACCAGTTGCCATGTTCAAATCCATTCGAATCCTGCTTGCTATAGCTGCATATCATGACTATGAGATATGGTAGATGGATGTAAAGACAACGTTCCTTAACGGGAAGCTGACAGAAGATGTGTTTATGACACAACCTGATGGTTTCATCCATCCTGCAGAGGCCAATAAGGTCTGCAAGCTAAAAAAATCCATTTATGAATTAAAGCAAGCCTCTCGAAGTTGGAATCTTCGATTTGATGAGGCAGTAAGAGATTGCAGCTTTGTCAAGAGCAAAGATGATGCCTGTGTATACAATAAATTCAGTGGGAGCTTAGTGACATTTCTGGTCCTATATGTAGACGACATACTACTCATCGGAAACGACATCCCTAGTCTTCAAGTTGTGAAGACATGGTTGGGGAAGTGTTTCAAGATAAAAGACTTAGGGAAGGCCACCTATATCCTAGGCGTGAGGATCTACCGGGATAGATCCAAGAAGCTCCTGGCCCTTAGTGAATTATCTTGTTGCTAATATATTTCCTATTGATTTGAGTTACCAAGGCAAGAAAAGATTTTTATCAGATGTTAAACACTATTTTGGGATGAGCCTTATGTGTTCAAAAGATATGCAGAAGGAATATTTAGGATATGTATCCCCGAAGAAGAAATGAAAGACATATTATCGCAGTGTCATAGATCATGATATGGAGGGCATGCTAGAACTAAGAAGACAGTTTTCAAGGTATTACAATCTGGATTTTATTGGCCCACACTATTTAAGGATGCAAGGAATTTTATAATGTCTTGTGATAATTGTCAAAGGATGGGGAACATCAATAGAAGGAACGAGATGCCATTGTCCACAATACTTGAAGTTGAAATATTTGATATTTGGGGTATTGATTTCAGGGACATTTCCCATTATCTGGAGGTAATAAGTATATACTCATGGCGGTAGATTATGTTTCCAAGTGGGTAGAAGCCATTGCTTCTCCTACTAATGATTATAGGGTTGTGGTGAAATTGTTTAAAAGAGTTATCTTTCCACGCTTTGGAGTACCATGAGTTGTGATTAGTGATGGAGGATCCCACTTTATTGAACACAATTTCTCAGCTTTACTTAGAAAATATGGGCTGAATCATAAAGTTGCAATACCTTACCATCCCCAGACAAGTGGACAAGTGGAGATATCTAACTGAGAGATTAAAAAGATATTGGAAAAGACAGTGTCAAAAACAAGGAATGACTGGGCTTTCAAGCTTGATGATGCACTTTGGGCATACCAGACTACTTTTAAAACACCAATAGGTATGTCACCATTTCAATTAATTTATGGTAAATCATGTCCCCTTCCTGTAGAACTTGAGCATAAAGCATTTTCGGCAATTAGAGCATTGAACTTTGACTTGAAAAGTGCAAGTGAAAAGAGAAAATTGCAACTGAGTGAGCTTGAAGAGATTAGACTCTCAGCTTATGAGAATGCAAAGATTTACAAGGAAAGAACCAAGAGATGGCATGATCGACATATACTCAGAAAAGAATTTCAACCATGTGGCTTCGTTCTTTTGTTTAATTCTAGATTGAGACTTTTTCCGGGTAAACTTAAGTCTCGATGGTCTAGTCCTTTTCAGGTGAAGAAGACTTATCCGTACGGAGCCGTCGATATATGGAGTGAAGAGAAAGGAGTATTCAAGGTTAATGGACAAAGATTGAAACACTATTATCATGGAGAATAGATTGAAGAAGGGGAGAATTATCTACTTGATGAAATACAAGCAAATCTAAGTGTGAAAGGGTCAAGCTAATGACCATTAAATTAGCGCTTCTTCGGAGGCAACCCAAGCAAACAATTTTCTTTCTTTTCATTTTGATTTGTTTCTACCTTAATTTGCTTTGTTTAGGGTTAATTCTTCTTTTTCTCACTTTTTTATGATTTTTAGTGATTTGTTTTGGCTTTTATTTGCAAAATACAGCGGTACCGTGGACATTTGGACGATACCATATTTTTGGTCGTTTCTTTATAGAAGGTTTTTACCAGAATACGGTACCACCATATTTTTGAGCGATATCAGCACGGTATCATATTTCTTACCATTTTGTAACAGAGAGTTTTTGTGATTTCACGGCGGTACCATGGACATTTAAACGGTACCGTATTTTTTGAAACGTTTGAACATAAAGTTTTTTTGCATTATACAGCACCACCATGGACAATTGCACGGTGCCGTATTTGTCACGTTCTCCAGCACAGAACCTGTAGCCATTCTACGGCACTACTGTATTCCCCATACGGTACCGTATTTTCGTCCGACCCCACATCTTCACATGCCGTATTTAGGGTTTGGCGCACTGTTCTTAGTGCTTCTTCGCCCGATTTTGCGCCGACCTTGCGTTTTTCTTCAAGCTTTCGCTTCTCTAGCCTTCTTATGACCTCTCTCTACAACTTTCATCCGATTCCAAGCAAAGATCTTGACGATTTCAAGCTTGATCGAGCTCGTTTTCAGGGGCGCTGAAGGTGTTCTGCCGCGATTTCGCCCCTTTCAATTCTTCCCGTCCGAGCGACGATTGGCTCGCTTCCAAGCTCAAAGATCTTCGGTAACATTTTCAGTTCCCAGTTTTTCTTCAGTTGGTACTTGTTTCTTTTACATTATACCATGTCACCTACCAAAAGGATGTCAAAGAAGAAAGGGAAAGCCCTCGCTGAACCTCCAGTGCCACCACCGAATCCGTTCGGTATCATGTTTCGAGATGAGGAGCAAGAGCAAATATACAACATACTACTTGCTCGACGCATTGTAAAAATGAAATACACCGATGTTAGAACTTTAGAGCTCCTTGGACAGAAAGATGATGTATTTTGGATGTATGACAAGGTAGGATTGAGAGAGTTTTTCAGGATGACACCTGAAACTTACTTACATGTTGTTCCAGAATTTCTTAGTAGTTTGGAAGTTAGTTGGGAGGAATACATGGACCACACAGCTGAAGGAGAGATCAGATTTAGGATGATGAATGTAGAAAAGAGACTCATTTAAGGAAATTCGGCGTATATTTCACTTCCCACAGAAGGGATGCACAGAACCACCCATTGGATTCATTGAGCATATCTTTTGGAACCAAATATCATCAGACAGCAGATTTTTAGCATCAACAGCAAGAGCCTCAAGAATATCAAACGCCTGCATCAGATACGCCCACCGCGTTCTCGCGCACACCATATTCGGGCGAGGGGACAGCGATGGTATTGTCACTCATGCTGAGTTATTCTTGCTTTGGAGTATGCTTCATGGTACACAGTGGATATAGCTTTCTTTTTCATGAGACACCTGAGTAAAGTGTCAAGAGCCAAGAAGGGAGCTATAGTGATAGGAGGTTTTCTTACTCCTATAGCACTAAATCTAGGAATTGCGCCCTATGGGATCGAGGTTGCTAGAGGAAATTCAAGGATAGATATTGAGTCATGCACTGCAATGAAGATGATTCAGCGTGATGGAGATACATATTGTTTAATTCTACAAAATGGGCTTCCCATGTTGCCATTGCCTAACCCCGAACGGACCTCAGTGCAGAACCTTGAGAATTAGAAGCTGTCACCAACTTGTATATCTTATGCTATACCTGCACCAGAGACATCATTACCACCACCACCTCCTACTTGAGGTGATGACCCACTTGGTATAGGCATTGACTCCTCTCCACCTAGAGTCACTGAGCCACCGCCTTAGGGAGCCGCCGGATCTTCCTCACATCACGCAGCCCCAGATCAGAGAGATTGGTAGAGTTACCGAGACCCAGGGTTTCAGACTATCACTACACAGTTATATAGGCAGGAGCAGCGTATGGAGAGGATGATGGGAGGCATAGGAAGAATACATGAGCAGATAAGTCATATTCATATGGATGTCGAGGCGTTGGGAAACCATGTAGAAGACATGGGAAATTTTCACTATGATCGTTTTGGCTACGAGGACCCCAGGAGATGTGGTATCTACGGTGATGCAGGTGAGGGAGCTTTTCACGATCCCATAGTTGTTGCCCCGGCGGAAGAGGACGAGGAGGAGACGCATTCAGATGAGTAGGATTTTGTGAGTATCTCATTTCTATTCTCGTACTTTATTTGAGTTCACTAATTCATGTTGATCTTAAACTCGTGTAGGGGAGGATGACTTTACAAACTTCTTGCCTCCTACTGCTACAGATTCTTGCTTCTTAATCGCTGTTGGATGATTTGCTATACTCTCTATTCATGTGATTTCGATTTGGTTGTACTGACATATTTGGATGATTTGTTATACTCTCTATTCTATGTGATCATAGTTGATATTTGATATCTGATATTCTAAATTGATGCTATGAGTTGGATATGTCATGAGGTTTGTTGATGATTGTTGTTGATACACCTATGTGGTTTGTTTATCTAAAGAAAATACTACCGTTATCATGCTGAAATTTCTCTTGATGGTTTACATATTCAAAATTGAGATTAGGATTAGACCTATTATGATTGAATTTATTTCTCTAATACATATCTATCTATTGAAATTCTTCATTGATTGATAAAGGGTGTTTTGGATGAACATATTGTCTAATGAATTTGATTTTAGAGGGAAGTTATTTCTTTGAATAAAATCAACATATGAGTGTAATTTTTGAATTGATATTGATAGATTAATTCGGTTGATATTTACGCTATTTACTATTTGTTGGGAAGAAAGGTTCCTTGATCCCAATAAAGTGAGGACTCCCCTACTTGGCACTGTGGGAAAGCACAGTGGTACTGAAGGACATGGGTTGAAGTAATAAATAGAAAAAGTATGTATCTATGTGGGTACATGCCATGAGAGAAATCAATTCACATAAACTCCTATATCCTTAGTAAATTCTTTCCAATAAGAGGATATGAGTTCTACTGCATTGGTTATGTGATCAATGAACTCTAATTTCGTCACCAAAAGAGGAAAATGGTGGTAATCGAATTAGGGAATGTGAAAAAAAGATGATGATTATGAGGGGAAAAGATATTGGAAACCCTAATCCTGTAAACAAAAGTTGATAGTTATTAATTGAAAACTGGATGAAGTCTTGAAATTGATATTCTGCTTATTATACAAGTTGTGAAGTTTTATTTGACTAAGTAATGAAACTTGAAGATCAAGATCAAAGGATGATATGTCTATTTGAAATTCCATAAAACGGTTGATGAAAGTTTTCATTGGTGATTGTGTTTTAGAAATTTATTCGTCAGAAGGAAGTTTTATCCTTTGATCAATTTCCTAATTTTTGCTTGAGGACAAGCAAGGTTTGAGCCTTATGTGATTGATGATTCTAAATTTCATAGTGTTTTTCATACTTATTTGGTAGTCTTCTAAACCATAATCTTACTCTTTTGCTTTATTTTTGTACCTTTTTTGCCAAATACTTCGGAATCTGCACCATCTTTGGTTATTGATCAATTTCAAGCAAAAAGGCATCATTATCACTGGTTTTTGAGCAATCCCAATACATGAACGAGTTCTAGACATCAAGAGGAATTTACCCAACAAATTTCAAGTCAAAAGGGATCTTCTAGCAAAAATACGGCACTACCGTATTTTTGGGCGCAAACCACATGGTTCCGTATTTCTCATCAGACGACAGTCAGAAGTTTAAGGTGGAATACGACACTGCTGTATGAAACTACATGGTGCCGTATTTTCCAGCGATTTCAACCAGAGAATTACGACAAGAATATGGCACTGCCGTATGAAACTACACAGTGCTGTATTTTCCAGCGATTTTAACCAGAGAGTTTCGGCAAGAATACGACACTGCTATATGTAAGTACACGGTACCGTATTCTATGACAAAGTTGAACATAATGTTTTAGCCAGAATACGGCAGTGCCGTATATTTGAGACAAATTGTCACGGTACCGTATTTGCTGCCCAGATCTTACAAAAGCATAATACGACACTACCCTAATCCAGACACGGTACCCTATTTTGAAACCCAGATTTTTGAGTTTTCGGCCGCAAAATTAAAAACACTATTTCTCGGGACTTAGGGCACCAATTGAAGATCCAAAAAAAGGGGAAGACTCAAGATAAGTAGGCGGAGGTTTACGAAGCGAAAGGAACAATTTTCATCCACAACTAATAGAGAATTTGGAGAATTCGCTGCCGCACTAGGGATCGTTGCCGTTCACTGCTTCGATCATCTCCGGCCTTGATTTTTGGAAGGAAGCTTGCCCTGAGGAAGAAGAACACGCCACTGACGTTTCAGATAGAAAGGAAGTCGATCGAGGGAAAAATCATCAAAAACACACTCGCGACACTGTTCATCGCCACTGTGAAAGCAATTTCGGGTTGCAATTCTGTTGCAACCCTGTTTTGTAATTCTTACTCCTTCTTTACTACCTCTAATCATTCAAAAACTATGTTTTCCTGTGAATCTTCCGTCATGCTATCTTAATTTCCTCTAGGGACATGAGGGTGTTATTCTCTTGATATATCAATGACTGGATAATTTTTCTTACATCAATCTATCTTTGCTATGGTTATTTTACTTATGTGATTTATGCCTTTAATTATTTTTAGTATCATACATTAACATGCTTTAGAGTTTTATGTTATGGATTGAGAAGATGATATCATAGAACTTGGAACCCTAGAATTTATAATAGGAGCCCATTTCAAGAGATTGGTTGCGTTCTTATTTTAGGTTTTAGAAGTTTAATTCTTGTTGATGTTATGACCTAGAAATATTTATTGCTTCAAACATGAAAACATGATTGAGATAGATGTTAGACTGTTAGAAAGCCTTAAGTAAAACATGTGAAACTAAGGTGCGAGGGTGCTTTGTTTTGCTTGAGATCATGGTATTAAGAGGGAATGCACGAGAGTGATTCTCTATCTCCTTGACCAAAGTCCGCTTATACTTAACATTGATTTGATCTTGCATGAGAGTGGGGATCTTTCTTTGCAAATTAACTGTGTGAAAGCAAGTTAGTTTCTTGATTAAGTGGACTGTATCTTAACCATAACGAATATAGATTGATGAATCATTAATTATGTCTAGTTATGATTATCAAGATGAATGAACCCCTAGTCCCGATTCTCTCATTCTGATTTTCTCTAATTACCGTTCAATTGCTATCTACACAATTCTTGATTTGCTTAGCTAGTGAAAACTCAATTAGTCAGTACTTAATAGCAAGGTCTCTGTGGTTCGATAACTTAAATATTACTTTGAGTATCCGTGCACTTGCGGAGCACAACACTAACCAACATGTCACCCAAATTAAGAGGGCAATTTGAATCTAAGAGTGCCTCTGAGATTATTTCTAATCTAAGGCAGCTCTTTGATGAATTGGTTGAGCTCAACCCTCCTAAAGTAGATATTCAGTGTGGTGAGCCGAAAGGTTTGACTAAGAAACTGAAATTAAAGATGGATAGAATCAGGAATAACAAGTGCTACTCATGTGGAGGGCCACCTCACATGATAAAGTACATGGTGCGACTTCAGAATGAGAAGAATAGAAGCAAGGCTTCGTCTTCATGCTCAGGTATTTTTGTTACAGAAGTCAACCTTTCTACTTCAATGTCATGGGTATTGGATACTGCATGTGGAGCTCATATTTGTACAAATATGCAGTGGCTCAAGAAAAGTAGATCGGTACAGGCTGGAGAGATTGACCTACGAGTTGGAAACGAGGCACAGGTTGCTGCTGTTGCTGTAGGAGTTTTGACTCTCTCCCTGCCTTTTGGACTTCAATTAGAGTTAGATAATTGCTATTACGTACCTTCGCTTACTAAGAACATTGTATCCATTCCTTGCTTGGCAAAGAAGGGATTTAAGTTTGAAATAAATAAGAACACTTGTTCTTTTTCATTTGCAAATATGTTTTATGGGAAGTGTACTTTATGCAATGCTCTATATGTGTTACACATAGATAACTCTATTTGCAACATAAATAGTAAAAGGACCAAACTGAGTGGTTTAGTTGGTGCTTTCCTATGGGATTGTCGATTAGCCCATATAAACAAGAATCACATCCAACAACTTCATGCAAATGGGATGTTAGATTCAAGTTCCATGAAGGAATTTGATACCTGTGAGCCTTGTTTATTTGGGAAAATGACAAAGGCGCCCTTCACCAAGATTGGTGAGAGGGCAGGAGGTTTATTGGATCTCATACATACTGATGTGTGTGGGCCATTCAATAAACAAGCCAGAGGAGGGTACAACTACTTCATCACATTTACTGATGACTTTAGTAGATATGGATATGTCTACTTGATGAGACATAAGTCAGAATCCTTTAAAAAATTTAAGGAGTTTAGACATGAAGTAGAGAACCAGCTTGGTATATCCATTAAAGCTATTCGATCAGATCATGGTGGAGAGTACCTGAGCAGTGAGTTCTTTCACTATCTGATAAAGTATGGGATCTTATCCCAACTCACTCCTCCTGGAACACCTCAATCGAATGGTGTATCTGAAAGGAGAAATTGAACCTTGTTGGACATGGTTCGATCTATGATGAGTCATGCAACTCTACCACCCTCATTCTGGGGACATGCACTAGAGACAGCTTCTCTGATACTGAATAACGTTCCATCTAAGAGTGTCTCCAAGATACCATACAAGGTATGGAGTGGGAGACGCCGTAATATCACTTTTATTAGGATCTGGGGATGTGAGGCTTATGTCAAACGTCAAGATTCTAGCAAGCTAGAACCTAGATCTGATAAATGCGTGTTTGTGGGGTACCCTAAGGAAACTAAGGGTTACTACTTCTATGTTTCCATCGAGAACAAAGTTTTTGTTGCTCGGGGTGCTGTCTGTCTAAATAAAGAATTTCTCATGAAAGAAATTAGTGGGAGCAAGTTTGACTTGGACGAGGACCAAGTGCAACCACAAGACAAAGAGATGGAACTTGAGCCACCTCCACCGATTGCTAGACAACCTGAGGCTCAGACACAGGCCCCACGTAGGTCTGGGAGGATTCGTCATGCACCTGAGAGGTATGGGTCGCTGCCGACCCAACATGACGGGATCTTCATAATTGAGGAAGAACCTAGGACTTATGATGAGGCAGTCAGTGGACTGGACTCCGAGAGATGGCTTGAGGCCATGCGATCTGAGATGGATTCCATGTCAGCTAACCAAGTATGGGATGTGGTTGAGCTCCCTGATGGGCTAAAACTCATAGGGTGTAAATGGGTCTTCAAGTTGAAGATAGACTTGGATGGCAACATAGTTACCTATAAAGGTAGACTAGTGGCTAAGGGATTCATACAAATCCACGGGGTGGACTACGATGAAACCTTCTCGCCGGTTACCAGGATCAAATCCATTCGGATTCTGCTTGCTATAGCTGCATATCATGATTATGAGATTTGACAGATGGATGGGAAGACACTTGTGAAATGGACTTGAACATGGCTACAGGAGAGAAAGTTTCATCATAATCTATCCCATAGATTTGTTTGAAACCTTTCGCAACTAGCCTGCCTTTATAGGTAACCACGTTACCATCCATGTCATTCTTCTTCTTGAAGATCCATTTACAGCCTATAGGGATTACTCCCGGAGGCGGATCAACCAAATCCCAAACTTGGTTATCTGACATGGAGTCCATCTCGGCTCGCATAGCTTCAAGCCATCTCGCTGATTCCGGTCCACTAACCGCATCCGCATAAGTGAG
The DNA here is from genome assembly GCA_027562315.1 of Costus pulverulentus. Classification (NCBI taxonomy): domain Eukaryota; kingdom Viridiplantae; phylum Streptophyta; class Magnoliopsida; order Zingiberales; family Costaceae; genus Costus; species Costus pulverulentus. Next base: position 13,332 of record JANTFE010011575.1, on the reverse strand, counting down.
GGGTTCATCATGATCAATGATGTAGACTCCATCATAGCGCTCAGGCTGTCGACGGATCCTTCCTGATCTTCGCGGTTCCCGTGATATTTGAGCCTCAGGTTGTTCAATAACCTGTTCTACTGGCTCACGCTCATCCAACTGTGCTTGACTACTTTGTCCTTCCTCTGGATTC
>JANTFE010011571.1:7121-18979 GCA_027562315.1 Costus pulverulentus | reverse complement strand
TGAGGTAGTTCAATATCATTTGAAACATAATGGTTATAGACTATCTTGGATAATGAGCATGAGTCATGTTAGGGCACTAGTGATAGTTATAGGATTGCCGTCTCCTTGATTGGAGTGTGATGTTCTAAAGGGCCCCCCCTGGATGAGATGATTGAGAAAGTTTATGGTCATACCCAGGTGACTATGTTCATCTGATCTAATCATGCTCATCATATTGGATTTACAGGCTTGACACGCTTGTCCAATAAGAACATCCAGTGGCAAAGGAAACATGTATGCCTAGTGAATGGATTCACACTTGTGCTGTGGTTTGGGTGTAGTCTTGGAAGACTCTTTCCTTTATATCGGGAGATAGTGATGTGTTGCTAGATACCCCTCACTGATCGTGATAGCGTAAGTTATCGTTACCGACACTTAAAGAAAACCCTCAGGGTCGCACAATTTGATGATATGGCTTACTTAAGTCAGATCGTGTGGACTGAATTATTTTGGTTCAGTTTAAAGGAGTTTAAACTCTGATTGTAAGTGAGATCTGGTCTGATCATGTTTGATTGATTAGGGCTTGAGATCGGTAAGCTTCGATCGAGAGATTGGATGCTAGATCGGTGAGATCAAGAGCATCAGGAGATGTACGGTTAGATCTTGAACCTTCATGGTTCATATAAGAATCTAGACCATGGCTTGGCTTGGTTTGATTTGGTCTTTGAACCAAATGCAAAGGAACCAAAATGGTTTGAACCGGTTCACATAAGTGAACGCATGGTTCATGAAAGAAGGCGTTTAGGCGTTGGCGCATGGCTTCATGACTTTCCATTTTGGGAAGTCATGTAACGCCACACTTCGATAGCGCCAAAGAGCAATTGCCTCTTCCTCTTGAAGAGATCTTTTTCGTGTAGAGACTTGGTCTTAACGAAAAGGAAGAAGAAGAACGCCTACCATTTTCGAAAGCAAGAGGATTCATCTCAATCTCCTTCACGTATCTTGGGCACTTGAAGATCATTGCTAGCACAAAGATCACCAAGGAGGAGCCATCTATCTTCTTGTGTGCGCATCCTTTGGAGGAGATCCCAATCGCTCTCTTCATCCAAGGCGCCATTCGAATCAATGGCTATGGTATGATTCCATCTAAGATCTTCTTTCGATCTTTACAAGGTTTTAAAGTTGATCATATGAATATATTACATGCGATCCTTATGAAACCCTAATTCCGCTGCCAAAAGAATTTACATGCGCCACTTTAGGGTTTCGCCCCCCCCCCCCCCCCCCCCCCCCCCCCCCCCCCCCCTTGAAGGGGACTTTCACTTTAATACCTGAAACACTCACACAATCATAACCCATTAAAAGTTCATCGTAATGACAACAAGAACGCTCAAATTGGAGTTGTAACAGACAAGTTATGGCCAATTGAATGTTGGCCTTAAATGCTTGCATGTGGAGATTACGGGCATAATGGAGATTATGGCCATGCCTATAATTTCGGTGTTGAACTCCATTTCATCTGAAATTTTGCAGGTGAGTTGGTGTTTGACTTGACTTGAATTCCAGCCATAGTATGATGTCAAAGATTGCCGATCTGGAGATTACGGTCAAGCTAAAATTTTGGTCATACCTGTAATGTCTCTTGTCAAGGTTTGTCTTCTGAAAGGTTGTTGTTGAGGAAGTTATGAGCACGACTTCGGAAGATGACTATGCTTGCATACAAAAATGATTCCATTGGAAAGTCAAACTAGGAATTACGGTCATGATGTAAATTATGGCCTTGGCCGTAATTTTGGAAATTGGTCCCATTTGAAGCTAAACTTCTTGTCAAAGTTCTTGATTCACTTGAGGGGTGTAAATATACTTCCAAATAGCTCAATAAGCGAGTGAAATATCTTGTATTCATCAAACATGATAAGTAGTAAAGCTTCTGAATAAAGTCAATTAAAGAAGCCGGAAAGGGATATAAACATGTGATAATATGTCTCGATTCACTAGTAAATATAGGTCTAAAGGACTATAAAAATATGAGACATCAAATTCTCCTAGACTTAGATCATTGCTTGTCCTCAAGCATATAAATATAAGAGTGGTAATCATAAAAAGATGAAATCAGGTCAAGCTTGTAAGATATTGTGTTCTCGGTAGATATCATTATGAACAAACCTCAGCAAGTCAGGGGATTCAAAGTAATCATCCACCGTCATGAATGAAGGTGTGAAGATCCGAATTATATGAGACTTACCTTCATGAGCTGTAATAATCTTCTGTGTGGCATATGTACTCTGTTCGAACCTGATTCAGCCAAAGACACGAGTTGGAAAAACACCAGTGCACTATTATTTGCGTCATTTCCATCCTCTTTATTTTCTTTTGACTTCAAATCATTTTTTTGGTACCACTGCCAATTTTACGCAGTGCTAAATAGAGTAGAGGAGTCTTTGTCTTTTTTTTTCGAATAGACTTTAACTCATATCTTCGGTACCACTGCTAATTTTTCACAGTGCAAAGTAGAGGAGTCTGTTTTATTTTCTTTTTATAACAATGATAGCTATCCGCAAGTGCACGGATTTATCGAAGTAATAAAACAATTATCGTTCCCAATGAGGATTACGTAGTTATGTACTGACTTATTGACTTGTTTGAATCTAGGCGGGCTAAACTAGTGGTTGTTCTAAACTTCTAAGCACGAGCAAACTTGAAGACAACGTTAAGAGGTTCAAATTCTAAAGGATCGGGATTTCATGGGTTCACCACACTGACAATCATGAATCATTTAAAAGTAGCTAATTCTATAGAAATTATCAATCATGAAAGGAACGTTTCCTAGGGTACATATCACCTTCTCTCGGAGTGTAATACGGTATTTAATTAGGTTAACTCCCTGCTCTCGTGACAGTTAACCTAACTAAACCCATTAAGTTCTATGAAAAGCTAGTAAATCCTTCAGACGAATCCAGCCTACTCTCGTGATTGGATTCGTAGGTTCAGTTGAAATAGGTCGGACGTTGCGATTCACCTCTCGGTTCTTCTCGCAACGTCTAAGAGGTAAAATTACTTGGCCACAGTAAATTATGGGATACATGCAATCTCGATTGAATCATGATGATAAATTCATAATAAAACTAGCAAAAACATAGATTAATTCATGAAAGTCAGAGGGCTATGCCCAATAATCCCGAATAAGTATCTACTCGCTCATATTGTTAAGGAAATACATGATGTTTATGATGAACATGTGAAAACTCATAAAAATCATCGAGAAATCATAGAAAGAACAGTAAAACTGCCTTCTCCTTGATCTAAAGATGAGGAAGAGTCGATCGACCGTCTCCTTTGTGAGGAATCTCACCGGAATATGCCCTTGGAATTGTGTTTTCACCCTTATCGCCGCCGTTGTCTGTGTTCATCTAAAAAGCTCTCCTCAACCCTTGAAAATCTGATCTTTTATAGTTAGACCAGTTTGGAACCCATCAGCGAACGTTTCTGCAAAGTTTGGTTCAAATCCGGTTCGAATCAGTGGAGAAATGAGTGAAAAACTCGTCGGGCAGAAGTTTTTACGATCGGTGATGTGTTTATGGCTACAGCCGTAATTGTTTCTGTGTACATATGCCTTCAGTCACAGAAAGTTTCACGGGCCATGATGGATTCACGGCCTCACCTGTGAAAGTTTCTGCTCATTCTGACACTTAGCCGATTTTCACCTTCCGTTCGTCACCGCTTTTACGGTTGACTCCACAATTACGGCCAAGGCCGTAATTGTCTCATTCTTCATCGTTTTCACCACAAATTTGACATGTAGGCTCATGATCTCCTTGGGAATCATGCTTTGGCTTCAGAACTCTCAAAATCCTCCATTTTTACATCATTTTACCTACATTTTCATAAAAACCAAGAAAAGTGAAGATTATGTGCAAAGTAAATTGAAAGCACTCAAAATAGCACGAAATCATGCAAATAAGTTCATAATATGATCTAAAATATAGGCAAAAATATGGTGTCAATGCAACACATCAAAATACCCTAGACTTAAGATTTTGCTTGTCCTCAAGCAATACCTCGATATGTATGAAGAATGTAAAAATAAGGAACACTCATCTGCTCTATCATCAATAAACTCCTTAGTCTACATTTTAGGTAAACAACTCTTCAGAACTTAAATCACTTCAAAGACATCATAGCCAAAAATAAATCATCAAGAGTTTACAATCCAAGAAGGATAAAATTCATAAATCATGTCATAACGTTTATTCAACACATAATAAGCAATCAGATACTTTTTTTTTGGTTTAATAAATCTGCCCTAATTAATAGATAAAGATTTATTTCAAGTCACTTGCTGAAACTATAAATAAGAGATTTTTAATACATTTTGGTCTTTAAACTGTTATTTATCATAACATTGTTGAAAGTATACTGCACTAATATAACTCATGGTGTCAATCTCAAATTAGAGGAATTCTTCACTTGGCCTATAACTTTCTTTCTTTTTCTCTTTTTATTTTTTTAAATACTTCAACTCATGTCTTCGGTACCACTACCAATTTTTCGTAATGCCAAGTAGAAGAGTCAAAAATTTTTTTTCATAATATCAGATCGAAAGCCGGCCAATGTCAAATCACAATCTTAGATTATATAACCAAAGGAGTTGGAGCAAATCTCAAGTTAAATAGATGAATCACCAAATTTCTATCCATAAAAGCAAAATCTATTTAATCAAAAAAAGATAAACTAAACCTAAAGTATAAATTAACTATGCACATGTCTTTTAAACACATAACAATTCATATGTAAACTTTATCAATACCAGGATTGATTGTACTCAACAATTTAGGTCCACATGAATTCTCAAAAGTTTTCTAAGTTATCAAAATTGAAATACCCAAAAAGCTTTCTAAGTTCAAAACTGAGGATAAATCGAACTAGTGTATCTCTTAAAAATCATAGACATTCAAGGTCCATATCTATAAATCTGTAAAGGCCTAGAAAAATATGAAAATGAGTACCATATACTTAAATTGTTGCATATGTGGAAATATTTAATCAATGAAGAATTTCAGAAAAGATTTTGCAAGAGTTCCCTTTGTATTTATTGGCAAAACCCTGTACAGTTATATCAAAAATATGAAATACAACTCAGAAAAATCTGGAAAATATACCATTTCGAAGATATTCATGTTTTACATGGTAATCAATTCTCAGATACATAAAGTATCACAGTCACATGATACGCACAAAGAAGTTGCCACCCACATCATGGTCGGTATATAATTCATGGCTGCACCCGTGATTGTTCCAATTGATGCTTGTTTTCAAGTAAAATTTTCAATAATTTCCTGCACATAAAGGCAACTTATCACAAAATTTTTCATCAATTCAAGCTGCAAAAATTTCTAAAAATTTAAATAAAATCAGAAACCAAAAACTAAGAATGCGAAAATTAATAAAATTCAAAAACTTTGGATTGCCTCCCAATAGCGCTTGTTTAAGGTCATTAGATCGACCATAACTAGGATTAAGGATGTTCTGATAGATCGGATAAAATCAAATGCACTTCTTCCTCAATTGGTTCGTCTTCAAAATATTGCTTTAAGCGTTGCCCATTCACTTTGAAACTTTCTTGCCCTTCCCTTGATATCTCTATTGCGCCATATGGGTATACTCTCTGAACAACATAGGGCCCTGACCAGCGACTCCTCAATTTCCCTAGAAATAATCTGAGACATGAGTTATTTAGTAAAACTTTGTCTATTTCAAAAAATTCTTTCTTTGAAATTCGCCGATCATGCCATTTTTTAGTACGCTCTTTATATATCCCGGCGTTCTCATAGGCAAAAGTCCTGATCTCATCTAATTCATTCAATTGAAATCTTCTTCTCTCCTTAGCACTCTTTAGGTCATAATTTAGCTTCTTCACTGCCCAGCAAGATTTGTGCTCAATTTCCACTAGTAAATGGCAAGATTTGCCATAAACAATTTGGAAAGGAGACATACCTAAAGCGGTTTTGAAGGCTGTCCTATAAGCCCAAAGAGCATCGTCAAGCTTCAGCGCCCAATCGTTCCTTGCTCCTGACACAGTCCTCTCTAAAATCCTTTTTATCTCACGATTTGAAACCTCAGCTTGTCCACTCGTTTGCGGATCGTACGGTCTAGCAATCTTATGGTGTACTCCATATTTCTTTAATAATGACTCGAGCTTATTTTCAATAAAATGAGATCCCCCGTCACTAATCATAACTCTAGGAACACCAAATCTAGGAAAAATTGTCTTCTTAAACAATGTGGGTACAACCCGCGAATCATTAGTGGTCTCAGTAGATGCTTCAATCCATTTAGACACATAATCAACACAGAGAAGAATGTATTTCTTCCCACAAGAGGTGAGGAATGGCCCCATAAAATTGATTCCCCAAACATCGAAGATTTCTACTTCCAAAATTCCAAGTTGAGGAAGTTCATCCTTTCTGGTAATATTACTAGCTCGCTGGCATTTATCACAAGATTGGATAAATTTCTGGCATCACAAAAAATTGTCGACCAATAGAATCCTGACTGGAGAACTTTGAATGCCATCTTTGGTGCACTGGCGTGCCCTCCATAAGGAGAAGCATGACATTGAGAAAGTACATCATGAATTTCTTCTTCCGCAAAGCACCTTTGAAATAAATTGTCTGCACATCGGCGGTATAAATATGGTTCATCCCAGTTGAAATGCTTAACATCAGCTTTGAATTTCTTCTTCCCTTGAAATGTCAGATCAGGAGGCATGATATTGGACACAAGAAAATTTATGATATCTACATACCATGGTGCCTCTTCTCTAATGATGGCATATAAATATTCTTCCTGAAAAGTATCATTGATTTCCGCATCGTCCTCCTTACTCTCTTCTTTTGTCAGCCTAGACAAATGATCCGCCACTAAATTTTCTGCCCCCTTCTTGTCTTTTTTTCCAAAATCGAATTCCTATAAGAGTAGTATCCATCGAATTAATCTGGGTTTTGCATCCTTTTTATTCACCAAGTACTTGATCACCGAATGATCTGTGAAAACAACAACTTTAGAATTAATAATGTAGGAGCAAAATTTATTAAAAGCAAAAACTATGGCAAGAAGCTCCTTTTCGGGGGTTGCATAATTTATTTGTGCCCCGTCTAAAGTCTTGCTGGCGTAATAAATGGCATGGAGTTTATTGTCCTTTCGCTGTCCCAACATTGCTCCCACTGCTTGGTCACTTTCATCGCATATTAACTCATAAGGGAGCGACCAGTCTGGTGGCTGCATGATGGGTGCAGAGACGAGAGACTTTTTCAATTTCTCAAAAGCTTCTATGCAGTCCCCGGCATGTCCCAAAAAACTTCGAATTCCTCTGACTGAAGTGAGTGGAGGCAATTTCTCAATAACTTCAATCTTGGCTTCATCCACTTCGATGCCTCTCCGTGAAATACGATGCCCAAGAACAATTCCTTCTTGAACCATAAAATGGCATTTCTCCCAATTGAGAACTAGGTTTACTTCCTCGCACCTCTGCAAAACACGCGACAAGTTAGATAGACAATCATCAAAAATAGATCTATACACTGAAAAGTCATCCATAAACACATCCATAATATTTTCAATGAGATCAAAAAAAATGGCCATCATGCATCGTTGAAAGGTGGCTAGCGCATTGCACAACCCAAAAGGAATGTGCCTATATGTGAATGTCATGTATGGGCATGTGAAGGTGGTCTTCTCTTGATCTTCCTGGTGAATAGGTATCTGGAAAAAACCTGAAAAACCATCAAGAAAACTAAAGTAAGAATTTGTGGCCAATCGTTCAAGCATCTGGTCTATGAAAGGAAGAGGAAAATGATCCTTCCGGGTGGCTTTGTTTAATTTTCAGTAGTCAATATATATGCGCCACCCCGTAACTGTTCTCATCGGGATCAACTCATTGTTCTCATTTTTTACTGCTATGACTCCCCCCCCCTTTTCTTTGGGACCACATGAACGGGGCTAACCCATTCACTGTCAGAAATTTGGTAGATCACTCATGCATCTAGCAACTTGAGAACTTCTTTTTTCACTACCTCTTTCATGACAGGATTTAGTCGACGCTAATACTCAATGGAAGGTTTGCAATTTTCTTCAACATAAATCCTGTGCAAACACAAAGATGGTTTAATTCCATGTATGTCATCCAACGAATATCCAATCACCTTTTTATGGCCTCAAAGCTCATCTAGTAACCTCTTTGTCTGCATTTTATCCAAATCAGCACTCACTATCACCGGATATGTAGAATTTTCCCCCAAGAACTCATATCTCAAATTTGATGGAAGCACCTTGAGTTCTAATTTATTTGTCTTTACCGGTTCAGGTTTTATCAGAATAAGCCTTTCAATTTTGGCTTTCTGTGGCTCAACTGTCTGGCTTGAATCTAATATCTTCGTGTAAGCCTGAGGAAATACCTTTTCATCTTCCACTCTAATCAGGCAAACTTCCAATGGATATACCTTTTCCCTTACATCTTCAGCTCTTGTTTCCAATTCCGAGACATCGATATTAAGGCAGGAATCTTCAAAGGAGGGTTTTTTAAGGGAGGACAAAAGATCGAAGTCAATGTTATTTTCACCAATATTCAAAGTTAATCTCCCTCACTTCACATCGATAACAGCACCTGCAGTGGCCAAAAATGGCCTCCCCAAAATAATCGGCAGTCTTAGATCTTCCTCCATTTCTAGTACCACAAAGTCCGCAGGTACAAAAAATTGGCCGACTTCAATAGGAACATCTTCCAGTATTCCAACAAGTCTCCGAACAGATAGGTCCGCCAATTGTAATGTGATAGTGGTAGGCTTCATATCACCTATGTCAAGTTTCCTACAGATTGACAGGGGCATCAAACTGACACTGGCGCCCAAATCGCACGGAGCTCCTTCAAAGGACATATTACCAATCTGGTAGGGAATGGAGAAGCTACCTGGATCTTTCAACTTTTGAGGGACCTTGTTCTGTATTATCGCACTGCATTGCTCTGTAAGTGCCACAGTTCCATATTCTTCAATCTTTCATTTATTAGAAAGTATATCTTTTAAGAACTTTGCATATGTGGGCATCTGTGACAGCTCATCTGTGAAATGAATGTTTATGTATAACTTCTTTAGCACCTCCAGGAATTTGCCAAACTATTTATCCAACTTTGCTTTGGCTAGTCTTTGAGGAAAGGGAACGGGCGGAACGTACGCAGGTGGGCCCACATATTTCTCCTTTTCTTCCTCAATAGGCTTTTCCTTATCAGGTTGAGCCTCTTCTGACTACTCCTTATCAGCTCCAGGCATGATCTCCTCTTGAGGCATCTGAGGCTCATCCAACTGCTTACCACTCCTTGTGGTTATTGCGCTGCAGTTCTCTCTGGGGTTCACCTCAGGCTGTCCCGGTAATCTCCCTGTAGGCCTGCTAGTAGTACTAGCTTGTTGTGCAATCTGATTTTCCAACATCTTGTTGTGGGAAGCTAGAGCTTCCACTCGAGATGTCAGATACTTGATCTAGTCAGCAAGATCTTCGGTACTCTTTTGCTGTTTCATAACAACTTCTAGCATGGACTCAAAGTTCAACATCAGGTGCTGCCCATATTGTCTTGATTGGAAGCTCGGTGGTGGCTTGTTATTCTGCTGAGAATATTGAGGAGGGACTTGCTCTTGATTATTCTTATTGGGCAAGTTGGGGTGGTTCCTCCATCCTGGATTGTAAGTTGCAGAATATGGGTCATTCGTGGGTCTCTGATTGAAGTTCGCCACAGCATTGGCTTGCTCCTGATTTGATTCTTCCTGTGATGAAACTATGATTTGGCATTGATGTGATCCGAAAGGACACACTTTTAAATACAAGCAGGTAGACTCGTTTCAGGTGTCGCGGCCAAAGCTATACGCGTACAGGGCTATTGTCACTCCCTGGCATGGCTCCAAAAACTTGTTGTCCCTAACTTGTAGTGTCCGCAAGTGCACGGATACTCGAAGTAATAAAGTAAATATCGATCACCAGAGATACCTATGCTGTCAAGTACCGAATAATTGATTTCTTCCTATCTAGGCAATCGAAAAAAAGAAAGACAAGCAGAGAGCAAAAACATGCAGGAGAATAATGTCAGAGAGAAATTGGGACTAGGGTTTCATTCTCTTGGATTTCCACGACTAGATATATAAAGATATTCATCAATCGAATTCTAACATGATAAAGACTCAATTTACTTCAAAAAGGGATTATCTCACTTTCGTGCAGATAACCATGCAGAGATAAATCTTCACTTTCATGCAAGATTCTTTCCAAGCTGAAGATAAGTAAATCATCATTCAAAGAACTCAAAGATCACTTTCGTGCATCCGAGTTCTAAGTTGATTGCCTCAAGTGGAATCTCGAGGATCACTTTCATGCATCCGAGACTCAACACACGTTTTACCTATGGTTCTCCAACGTTCTGATCCTCACTTTCGTGCAAGATCTCCATGTTTGACACAATAACTCAATCCTAAGTTCATTAATATCATCATGGCAATCTAACTTACTAAAATAAAGAAATAAGAACTTAACCTAGTTTCCTACGGTGAGTTCTTATTAATCAATTTTAGGGTTCCAAGTTTTCATGCAAATCACCTTTCGGTCCTTATTGCGAAAACTCTAAATCATGATGACAAAAAGCAAACAAAGGAGAATCTTAGAGCAATAATCGCATAGGTAAAATTATCAAAGTAGAATAGTCATGATGAAAGTAAAAGATTATCTAGTCATTAAGAAAATCAAAGGGAATTACTCCCCCATGTGCCAAAATAAGTTTAAGCTAGCATGGTGAAGGAATTACAAAATACCATAATTTCAAAAGATCAAAAATCAACAAGAAAGGAGTTTCAGGAAAATACAGCACGGCTGTGAAATATTTCACAGCCATAATTTGCAATGAAAGTGGTGAACAGTGGCAGCGCTTCTTCTTCCTTTGATTTCTCTTCAAATTGATCTCCTTTCGTTCTGAAATTTCTAGCACATTGTCTCCTTCTCTAGGCGAAGCTTCAGTATGAAAATTACGGCCAGAGGTGCTCTGGATTGGTCGCGGCGGCGGAACCCTAAGTGGCGGCTGTTGGGAAACCCCAGGGACATTTTACAATTTTCAGAGTTGTAAACATTCATACATTCAATGCACAGCGGAAGAATGTCCCCGAAACAGGCCGGACCCAAAAACCCAGTGAAGATCGCATGCAAGTGGGTCAAGACGATGAGTTAGAAAATACCTTAGAGCAATTTGGAGCGATGCCGATGTAGGCGCCCAAGTGTGCGCCCTCTGCAGTCTGACACACACGGATCTCTTGAGTTCTCTTCTTCCTCGCCTGGTGCTAGCCTCGGGAAGAAGATCCAAGCCTTAGGGAGATGCTCCAACCACCTTGCGCCACCAAGAGAAAAAGATGCGCCAAGAGGAAAGAAAGGAGAAGCTTGCGGCCACTTGATGGAAGAGGAAGAGATTGCGCCCTTTGCTCCTAACTCTCGCCCCTCTTCTTGTGTTCACGCCTTCAAGGATTGATCACTCACAAGAGGGGGCGACTAGGGTCATATTTATAGGGCAAGAGGCGGTTAGGGCAAGGGCTAGGATCATGACAAGTGTAGGGCTAGGATGAGGAGGTTTGAGATAAGGAAAGTCTCCAAGACATTTCCATAATTCTCATTCAACCTTTCCTTTTGCTCCCACACCTTTCCTTGTGCGCCAAGGCCTTGCCTTGCGCCCCAAACAATGCCATAGAGGAATGCATTCTATCCAAGGAAGAGGGGAGGCGCCAATTGCTTCCATAATGAAGCAATTTTGCCACCCTAACCCCATTATGCCCCTTAGGCGCCAATGGGGTTGGGTTTCT
>JANTFE010011566.1:3023-13813 GCA_027562315.1 Costus pulverulentus | reverse complement strand
AACAAACTGAATAACAACCATTGCCTTTATAAACTTAAGAGTTTATACATGATACTGATACAATCCCAAGGCCTCAAACATTAGCCTTAAGGGCATACCCCAACAACTTCCTCTTGATTCTAACGTGTAGCCCTTCTAATTCCCATCGTTTTGACACCAAGATCCCCCAAATCTGACTTGAAACGAGGGAGAAATGCCAAGAGTCACGATCTACGTATAAAAATACGGGCGTGAAGCATTTCTTGGGCTAGCCCGTGAAGCTCTCGACTGAATTCGGTGTTACGCCTTCAGTTGACTTCATGGGCGTATTCTGTTTCACGGGCTAGACGTATTCTTCTCGGCAAACATAATTCCAAAATTTCATTCCTGCGTTTCACGGTCGTGTCTTCGATCACAACTAGAAAATGATATGAAATATTCGTCCTCAGAAATACGGCCGTGAACACTTTCAAGGGCAGGCCGTATTTTTGGTAACAATTTTCGTTTGAGCTGAAAATTACTGGGAAGCTTCATCTTTGCATCCTTAGCCATTATATAACTTTAATTTCCAGTTTTAAGCATCATAGATAAGGGATTTAACCTGAATCACATGAAAGGCGAAGAAATGTGTAGGTTCCGAAAATAATAAGGAAATAAGTGCTGAAAGAGATACAAAAGTAACAAAATAGGCCTTGATTCGTGAAATAAATATATCAGGAAATACAACATACGACAAGGTATCACATTGCCGCAAGCATCTTTCCCTTCCTCTTCTCGGCGTGAGTAAGGGAACCTCTTGGCAGCATCATCTTCCCTAGTGCCGCAAGGCTTCTTCTCCATCTCTTCTTGGCGTGAGAAGAACAATGGCTTGGTGGCAATCTTCTCCTATCCTTCTCCTTGGCACAACTCAATTGGTGAGTGGCGCAAGTTTTGAAGGAGGTGGACAAGGCTTGGATCTTCTTTCCAAGGCCAACACCGGGCGTGGAAGAAGAGAGCTCGAGGCATCCGTGTGTGCGAGACTGCAGAGGGCAAACACTTGGGCGCCTACCTCGACATTGGCCTAATCTTGCTCCTAAGGTATTTACTATCTCATCGTGTCGACACCCTTGCAAGACGATCTTCATTGGGTTTTTGGGACCGGCCTGTTTCGGGGATATTCTTCCACTGTGCAATGTGTTTGTAATGACTTTGAAAAATTATAAAATATCCCCGGGGTTTCCCAATAATTTAGTCATCACTGCCAACGTCTAAAGAACCTACAGGGTCGTACAGCTAGACGTCAGAGATTCTGTACTGATCATTTAGCCTCTGATTGAATCATTATATGATTCGGATCATTTTGGGAGAGTGATGCATTGAGATTTCTTCTGAGGAGATGGATTTTTATTTAGTTCATGATTGACCACTAGTTGACTTCTAGTGGACCACGTTTGACCTTTGTTGACTTGTGTAGTCAAAATGAGTCAAACAAGGGTCTTGGTGCAAGTTTAGGACTTGGCAGTTTAGTCACATGAATAACATAAAATTATTAATTGATAAGAGAATTTTTCTCTTGGTTAATTAATATGCTTAGGCGCAATTTGCAATTAAACATTTAATTGAGTTTGCGAGGATTCGAACCCGTGACGCTGATCTGGTTAATTGTGAATAGGCGCCTATACATTATCCCACATGGGAAAAATCTCGAAAGTTTAACTGGCTCTGCTATTATGAATAGAGAGGCTTGCCTGGGAGATTTTTTGTACCAGACTCTTCTCTTGTCTCTTGTTGTCGCTTCCCCTCTACTCATTGGCTTGCGGGTCATGGAGGTGATGACAATAAAAATTTTTTGCATCAAGGGTTGGGACAATTGGTAGTGCTACCCACTCCTTGTCGCCAACACTCCCTCTTTTCCGTGGCATTGGCGCAAGTTGAGAAGATCAAGAGGCATGGATCTCCTCTCTCGAAGCTAGCATGTGCGTGGAGCAGAGGAGTATCGAGATAGTCCGTGTGTGCACGAATGTAGAGGACGGACACCTGTGCCTCTTCATCACCGACAACAATAACGACTTGCGCAAGTGATAAGGTATTACTATTCACATCCTTCGATTTTCTCTCATCAGTGATCTTGGTGTTTCTGATAATTCTATTTTGGACCTTCACTTCCGCTGTCTTTAATGTTTTATAAGGTCTGGGGATTCCCAACAATGGTATCAGAGCCATCTTACGAGGTCCGAAGGTGTATTTTTCTACATGCGCCTACCCCATGTCATGAAAATTGTTTTCGAAAATTTTATGCCATGAATTTTCTGTTGAAGATTAATTTCTTTTAATTTTTGCCTCTTAATCACCTTCTAGATTTCATTTTCTTCACATATGGGATAGACCCTATGCGGAAGAATTTACTCCTCCTTGCGCGCATGGGATAGACCCATGGCGCATGACCCATGGGAGATTATTGGGGCAGGGTGATTGTCCTAATCTCCATGGGGTAAGGATTGCAAGGGGCGGCTACCCTTTGTAGACTCCTGAGAGGGGCGGAAAAACTTAGAAGGTTGATTTACAGTCATTGAAAATTAATTGATAGGGTTTTGTGAAAAATTAAAAGTGATTACTTGTAGATTTTTCATAGCATGTAGAATTGCATGAGTAGTTGGTTTATGCATTTATGTTGTGATCAAAGTCAAGCCTTATTGTCATGCCTGTGATGTATCAATGTGAGGCCTGCGTGCCATCTTTCAATTTTGTATTTCAATTCTACATTGTAAATCGAATCGAAGGCTTTGATGACATATCGTGGTGTTTTCTTCTCTCTCCTTTCCACATCTCTCAGGGTGGCGCAACCCATGACCTAGTCGAACCCCTAGGGTGGTTTTCATGGTTACTTAGAGGCACATCCAATGGGGGTTGGTGGCTAGGGTTAGGGTTGGCGCACCTCACCTCCTAAGGTGGTGCATCCCCTTCTTTAACCTAATCTTGAGTGGCTTCTAGGGTTACCTAGATGGTTTACTTAAGGGATGATGGTTGGATATGGTGATGGTGCAACCTAGTCAAGTGAGGGGGCTGAACATCATCCTCAACCGAATCCACATGGCTTCTAGGTTTCCTAGTGGCGCATGCATGGGTTCAAGGGTTGATGATGAAAGAAAATCAACCTAAGTGGGCTGATCCTATTCCTTGACCGAACCATGGTGCATCCTAGTTTTCCTAGATGGCACATGTCAAGGTTCAAGGGTTGAGGAAGAGGATTGGTGCTCCAAGCTTGAAGAGGGGCTGATCTTCCATCATTTGCTAAGAACTTGAAGGTCCTTTGGATGCTTCTTAAGTTCATGGGCTGATGGAGGAAGGTCGAGCGCCAAGGATGCTTGATGGCACATCCAAGTCAAGGGGGAGCACCTCTAGGTGTCACACCTTGCAAGGGATGATTCATATCAAGCATTGAAGTGAGATACCTAGCATAGAGATGGCACATGAATGTTTGGCCGAATCTTAGGAGGAGCCTAGGATTTACGAGCTAACTTCCTGGTGGAGATCTGAGTTGGCTAAATCCTAGGAGGAACCTAGGGTTTGCGAGTTGGCTTCAGGAGAAGACTCGGGTTAGCCGAACCTAAAGGGGATCTAGGGTTTCATGGATGGTGCCTTTAGGGTTCGCGAGCTGACAATGGAGCTGAAGACCTAGGTGGCGCCCTCGGGGCCTTGAAGCAGAGCCCTTAGGAAACTCAAGGATGAGCTAAGGACTTATTGGCATAAACCCATGGCTGAGAGCCCTTGGTAGTGCTAGGTGGCTAGAACTAAGTCTAGGGGCTTGTTACCCATGTTTTGGGCTTTGATCAAATCATATATACTGCTTCTGTTCTAGCATGCCTTTACTGCTTTTGTTTTTTTTTCCACCATAGGATTGCATGCCTGTATTTGTAGAAATAAGATAAAAGCTTGTGGTGCCGAGACCACAAAAATCCTCACTAAATTATATGATGTCCTGTTCTTTAGCCTTCTGATGTGTAACCCTCGTCAAACTGTCAATCGATGGTGTTGTGCACTGTTTCCCACCCTCATGAGACACACCCATCTATCTTCAGGAGGCGTGTGGTGACAATAATTTCCCAGTCTGGTTAAAACTCTAGACGATCCTTTCGTAAGGAAATTGTTGGCCATAGGTATAACGGTCAGGTCAGACTTAACAATATTTTTTCATATGTTGTGGTTCACATGATGAAATTTCTAGAGGTAGCCTCTAGAGGTTAGGGCTTTGTGCTGTATCCAGCCCTTGCTGGACGCAAAGTGCCTGAACGGTCTTGAGAAGGGGAATTGCAGAGTAGCAATTGGCCGGCAAGCCTACCTCAGGAAGCATGTGTCACCTTGTGTAGTACATCCTACCTTCGTGAGACGCAAGGCCATGTACGAAATGAGGATCCCATCCCACTAAGGAAGTCGGGCAACTTCTTGATTGATTTTTGAGGATTATTGATTCCAATAAAATAGTGAGAAACAATCATTTATAAAAGGCCAGAATAAATGATTGACAATGTTTTACTGATCTGCTATTGTCTTTGTTGTAGATGGCTTCTACAAGCAATAATGATAGCACACTGTCATTCTGATCCTTCTTAAGGAAGGAGAAGTTGGTTGGAACCAACTTCAATGACTAGTATCATACTTGAGGATTGTCCTCAAGCTCGAGGAAAAGCTGTCTCCTTGGGTAGCCTTTTCCTGAACCCATCTCATCTACAGCCTTGTTGGCTGAAGAGGATACTTATGGGGTAGCTTGTCTAAAGCTAGCATGTTGCTTGTGTTGCGAAAGCAACGTGTTGAGCTGATCATATTTTAGCTCTTTAAGGGACAAGCTAGAATAGAAAACTATAACCTCTAAAGTAGTCCTACAATGCAAAGGAAAGCCGTAGGGCTTGTCCAATGCATCAAAGATGAAATAGGGTGCAGGAGATAAGGTGCTCGAGAATGATTGCTAGCAATCTCAAAACGAGGAAAAGAGAAGTAGCCCTTCGTCTTTTGTCTTAGGTGATTATGTTACCAAAGTCTAGTTGTCTATTTCTAATACATGGGTATGTCATACCGCATGATGAGATTAATACTTGCAAAAGTGTCGCAAATGCTCAACGGAAATAGGGCAACGCTGACGCAAAGAGACAGACCTACAAGTTGGAGCATTTATTGCTGCCATAGTTGTAGGAGACCTCACTATCTCTGGTCAAGACTTTGTTAGAACTTCAATATCTTCATGTTCTATCTGTATGTGAAGTTCTATGAGTAACATAATATATGGATTAAATTAAGTGGTTCTATACTTATCTTTGGCACTGTTGTTTAGGCCATGTAAAATAAGAACCTTATTGACTATCAAATGTAGTAACTATGGGAGGGTTGGTCGTTAGTGCCGAACTCTACGGTGTTTGCACAATGCACAGAAATCGTGAGAGGGTCTTGAGATGAGGGAAGTCAAATCGCTCGGAAAGTATAACAAGAAACACGAGAAATCAGTGCGAATTCATTTCGAGGCAAGGCTAATGCGAGAGAAATCCACCGGCACCAAAAATTACTGAAATTCACTCACTAACCTCTAGGGTAATTTTTAGCACAACACGAATGGGGGTTGCGCATCACGGGGTCAGCTCGCGCGCCTTTGCGCCTGTGATCAAACCAACAAATAGCGAAACCATCCACAACTCCGACGCTCGGGTGTTCGTGCGTGAGAGGGCAAAAGAAACTCAACACGGAGAGAACGTTTAGAAATAGGTGAACATGACCCACCCGGAATGGTGGGATTTACTTCTCGAAAAGCGGAAAACACAAACAGTAAACACTTCGAGTCGAGACACTGGTCGCCGACTCTTACAAATTCTGAAGATGAAGCGCCGACTTCATCTTCCACACAAGCTGGAGGCCCTCTTGCTCACCAGGAGACCTCTACCTCTAAGAGAACTAAAAAACACAACACCCCAGCCTCCTCTTTTATAGAACAAGAGGGGAGGGAACAAGACAAAGCAGAAAAAGATAAGCTACTTTAATAACTAACTACTCCTGCAGGCCACAAAGGTGGTCAAGCTGCTTGATGTAGCTACCTTAGGTGGGAATGTCCTTAAAGCCGTACTCTAAGGGATTACACAATGCACGCGAAAACGGGAGAGGGTCTTTACATGAGGGAAGTGAAAAGTGCTTTGGAAATGCAGGGAAACACGATGAAACACGAGGAAATCAGCGTCGAGTTCGATCGGGGTAACACAAATGCGAAAAGAACACAACGGCACTCAACTACATAATGTAACTCACTAACCCCGTAGCAATTTAGTACGCTCACGCAGCAGATTTTTAAGCTTGGCACGTTGCAATGGGAACCAGCGGATTCGCAGCGCACAGCTCGCACGCCTATGCGCCTGAAATACAACAAAGAACAACATGGAACGTCCACGTCTCCGGTGTACGGATACCCGTGGAGAAAGAGAAATCATAACAGAAACACAAAAATGCAATGAAGTGAAGACACAGACGAACCTGACCCACCACGAGGGATGGGATTTACTTGAAAAGCTATAAATGAAACAACGAGGAATCAAGGCACCAACCTCGACCCAGAAACTCTAAAGGCGTAGCTCCTCTTCGACTTCTACAAAGCTGGAGGCTCTCAGCTCACCAAGAGTACTCTCACACTCAAAGAGAATTAAGGAACACAACACCCCAGCCTCCTCTTTTATACAACAAGAGGGGAGGGAACAAGACAAATCAGAAAAAGACAAGCTACTTTAACAACTAACTACTCTTGCAGGCCATAAAGTAGTCAAGCTGCAGCTACAAGACAAAAGAGAAACAAACTTCTACCAAATATCTTTGAAGCTGGTCGCATGGTCCTCTGGTCTTCGTACGGAGGCGGTTAGGTGATCAGACGCGCTGGGAGCATACTGCGATAAAGCAGGAGAATTTCAAAGTACTGGGCTATGTAATGATCATCGTGGCCTTCTTTTCGTCCGTGTTACTGATGTGATTGTGAGGCCCATCTGGACTTGTGTGTGTGAAGCCGCCCCAAATCGGGTAGTGGTCTGCAGGACTCACGGGGCATGGCTTTTGTCGCTGGGTACCCCAAGGAACTTTCTATGGAAAATCTTACTTGTGCATGTGAAGCCGCCTCCGATTCTAGAATTTCTCCGAGTAGCTATCCGCGTGAGTCACAGGGAGTGGTTTTTGTCGCTGGGTGCCTCGAGGAACTTACTGTGGGAGAGCTAACTGGCGTTGCCCCTGATTCCAGAATCCACGGGCTGAGGTTCTCATCGCTGGGCACCCTAAGGAACTTTTTGTGCCAAATTGAGCTTTCTTTTGCGCCTAGGTCTTTAGCGCTGGATGCTCATGCATCAACTTTCCCCCGTTCGGAAGAGTTCACCTCTTGAGAACTAGGGGAAAGAGGCTCGTCGGTGTCCAAGGGCCCCTCCAAAGGGCCATAGAAGGGGAGGAGGTCCACCTCGTTGAAGACTGGATGGATGCCCATGTCATCGGGTAAGTCCAGGACATAGGCGTTGGAGCCGATCCTTTGCAGCACTGCATAAGGGCACATGTATTGTGGCTGAAGCATAAAATGTGCTCGGTTGGGAACACGCTCAGGGTGGATGCGCATCCATACCAGCTCACCTACATGAAAGTGTTGTGGCCTACGGTGCTCGTTGGCCCTCAGAGCATTACAAGTATTGCCCAAAAATATTCGATGCCGAACTTCCTCATACAAGCAAGCTATATGCTGAGCGAAAGAGTATGCATGCTCAGAAAGATAGGACTCCATGGGCAGGTCATGCAAGTTAATGGGTTTGTGTGGCTGATGGCTTGAAACCACTTGGAAGGGACTAAGACCCGTAGACTTATTGGCCGCACTATTATACGCGAATTCTGCCATAGGAAGGATGGTGTCCCAAGACCTCGGGTGGTCGCCAATGAGGCACCGGAGAAAATTGGCTAAACTACAGTTAATGACTACAGTTTGTCCATCGGTTTGAGGGTGGTAGGCTGTGGATAGCTTCAGAGTGGTGCCCAAGAGGGCCCAAAGTGAGTGTCAGAAGTGGTTCACAAAGCACATGTCACGATCGGACACGATGGTCTTGGGGAGGCCATGGAGACGGACAATCTCCTTGAAGAAGAGATGTGCTACGTGGGATGCGTCTGCTGTCTGCGAACAGGGGATAAAGTGGGCCATCTTCGAGAACCGATCTACAACCACATAGATGGAATCGAAGCGTGAGGTGGTCCGGGGTAGCCCTAGGACAAAGTCTATGCTGATGTTGTGCCATGGAGCATCGGCGACAGGCAGGGGTGTGCAGAGACCCATGTTCAGAGGACAAGGCTTGGCCGATTAACACATGCAACAATGGTGCACAATGCCCTCTACATCCCTGCGAAGGGATGGACAAAAGAGGCATTCCTCGGCCATCTCGAAGGTCTTGTCATAGCCATGGTGGCCGGCGATGCCACCCACATGTAGCTCGAGGAGCAGGTGGTCGCGATGAGAGGACCAGGGAATGCACAGGCAATTCCCAAGGAAGAGAGCCTTCACAGAGATGATACGATGACTCGGGGTCAACTGACGCAGTCAAGGCGGCATACGTGATGCCGAAATCAGGACAGGTGGCATACTCATCCTTAACATGGCCAAAAGTATTGACCCGAACACACATAGCACACAGAAGGTTCCGGACTCGACTCAGAGTGTCCGCAACAATGTTTTCTTTACCCGCCTTGTGATTGATCATGAAGGAGTGTTGTTGCAAGTACTTGACCCACTTGGCATGGCAGGCGCTCAACTTTTTTTGAGCATTTAGAAAAGACAAGGCCTAGTGGTCACTATGCAGGACGAACTCTCGGTGGAGGAGATAGTGCCTCCACTGCCGAAGCGACTAAACTATGGCATAAAACTCCTTGTCGTAGCTCGAATAATGCTGGTGAGCAGCGTTTAGTTTCTCACTGAAGAAGGCAACTGGGTGACCTGCTTGACTAAGGCAACCCTCGATACCAGTACCGGAGGCGTCACACGCGACCTCAAAAACTTTGGTGAAGTCAGGGAGGCACAGGACAGGGGCAGTGGTGATGGCATCCTTATGGGACTCAAAGGCTAGTTGAGTGGTCGTAGTCCACATGAAGTCAACCTTAGAAAGCCGTTGGGTCAGCGGGGTTCCAAGTGTGCTGAACCTGCAAATGAAGCGACGGTAAAAGCCTGCAAAACTCAGGAAGCTATGGATATCAGAGACAGTGCGATGCTCGGGCCAGTGCCGGATGGTCTCGACCTTAGCGGGGTCGAAAGAAAGGCCCTCATCGAAGATGATGTAGCCCAAGAAGTGGACTCGATTGGTCATGGAGGAACACTTCTTCGTGTTAAGGAAGAGGCGCTCCTTGCGCAGGAGGTCAAACGTAGCGTGAAGGTGGTCCAAATGGTCCTCTTGGGTTCGGCTAAAAATGAGGATGTCGTCAAAATTAAACGATGAAGAATTTGCCCATGTAGGGTTTGAGGACTTGACTCATAAGCCTCATGAAGGTGGATGGGGCGTTAGACAGCCCGAACGGCATTACAAGCAACTCATAGAGACATTCCATGGTCTTGAACGCGGTTTTCCATTCGTCACCCTCACGAATACGGACTTGGTGATATCCGCTTCGGAGTTCCAGTTTGGAAAACTTGGACACACTGGAGACTAGGTCCACCATATCGTAAAGTCATGGTATAGAGAACCTATACTTAATGGTGATCTGATTAATGGCACGGCTGTCTATGCACATGCGCCACAACCCATCCTTCTTGGGCGTGAGCAAGGCTGGGACTGCGCAAGGACTCAAGTTCTCGCGAATTTACCCATTAGTGAGGAGGTCATCGACTTGAAGTTGCAATTCAGCATGTTTGGTTAGGTTGAGACGATGGTGTGGCAGGTTGGGGAGGGGTGCTCTCGGGAGAAGGTCAATCGCGTGTTAAATGTCCCTAGCTGGGGGAAGACCATGGGGCAAGTCCTCAGGGTTAATGTCAGAGAATTCATAGAGGAGGGCGGGCACCTCAGCCGGAGGCGTCGTGCCCGCAGACGCAACGGGATCCAGCACTTCATGCATCATGAGCGCGTACAAGACCTTGGACTCATGGGCCTCGTGCACAAGTGCGGGGGCATGTTGGGGTATGCCCTTAAGGCTAATGTTTGAGGCCTTGGGCTATTATCAGTATCATGTATAAACTAAGTATATGTTTATAAAGGCAATTGTTGTTATTCAGAATGTTGCATTATCTGCTGCTGTATGTATACCTCTGAGTAATGTCTCAATGATGTTCAGCTTTGCTGACATTCAGAGTTGTCCTTAGTCGAGATATCTTGGTGAACATGAGACAGCCTTGATATGATTAAGACTAATATGTGTTCTGATCTTATAGGATGCTTCGAGCATGGAATAAGATTTAGACACATAGGTGCATTGGATGTACTGGACTGACCCTATTTAGGATATTCAATTGTTTGTCACAATGTGAATAAATCCTTATAAGCAAGCAAGTGGTATATTCCCTTTGACTTGAGATCACTTGTGTTTCTAAGTGATGATTGACATTGTCTTAAGGTAGTTCAATATCATTTGAAAGATAATGGTTAAGGATTATCTTGGATAGTGGAAATGAATCATGTTAGGACACTAGTGATAGATATAGGATTGCCTCTCCTAGTTGGAGTGTGATGTTCTAATGGGGCCCCCTAGATGAGATGGTAGAGAAAGTGTATGGCCATACCCAGATGACTATGTTCATCTGATCTAACCATTCTCATCGTGTTGGAATTACAGGCTTGACAAGCTTATCCAACGAGAACATCCAGTGG
>JANTFE010011562.1:3317-17936 GCA_027562315.1 Costus pulverulentus | reverse complement strand
GAGGACGAACACTTGGGCGTCTTCAACTTGGCACCTTCATCCTAACAAGCAATAAAGGTACTAACCCTAACATATCCTTGTGTTCTCTCCCTCGCATGGATCCTTGGGGCCGGAATGTGTTTCGGGTGTAATGCTTCTTCCGCTGCGTCCTGGGACTGTAAAAATTTTAAATTACACCCGGCATTCCCTAACACGAATTTCGAGTTGATTCATATTTTGCGATCAGATTTGATATAAAAGTGAACTTGCATATGTCTAGTGCAAGTATTGCGTGGTGGCAGGTACATTTGTGAATTTGTGTTTTGTGGAGATTCTATGTAGGGATTTTCGAATTTTTTTCAGATTGGGTTTTCTTGAACTGGGTTTTACTTAGCATGTGCATCGATCCTGTGTGATAACATCCTGTTCCTTTGTGACTTGTGTTGCTTGTTTGGGGTTAAGATAACGGGATGTTACAGATGTCTGGGGGATAGACTTTATGGGGCCATTTCCATCGTCGTTCGGCAACAAGTATATTCTAGTAGCTGTGGATTACGTCTCGAAATGGGTTGAAGCTGCTGCTACTGGAACTTGTGATTCTCGAGTGGTATCAAGGATGCTAAAGAAGATAATATTTCCATGATTTGGAGTCCCGAGGGTATTGATAAGCAACGGGGGATCCCACTTTATTGAACAGAAGTTTGAGGCTCTATTGAGAAAGTATGGGGTGAAGCATAAAGTTGCAACACCATATCACCCCCAAACTAGCGGACAGGTCGAAGTCTCAAACCGTGAGATTATACGTATACTTGAGAGGACAGTTTCTACATCGAGAAAGGATTGGGCCATTAAATTGGATGATGCTTTATGGGCCTATAGGATGGCACTTAAGACTCCATTGGGAATGTCACCATTTCAGCTTATCTATGGCAAATCTTGCCATCTGCCAGTGGAAATAGAGCACAGAGCGTATTGGGCTGTTAAATTGCTGAACTATGATTTGAAATCTGTAGAAGAGAGGAGGAAATTCTAGCTGAATGAGTTAGATGAAGTGAATATTTGCTTATGAGAACTCCAAATTGTACAAGGAAAGAACAAAATTTTGGCATGACCGGCGCATTAGGAAGAAAGAATTTAAAGAAGGAGATTGAGTTCTCCTATTCAATTCACGTCTCAGGCTCTTCCCTGGAAAGCTAAGGACACGTTGGTCAGGACCCTTTGTAATTCAAAAGGTTTATCCTCATGGAGCTATAATGATATGGAGCGAACATTCTGGGAGTTTCACTGTAAATGGACAAAGGCTGAAGATTTACTATGAATCTGAATAGGTTGAAAAGGGGAGCAGTCAAGCTCTCCTAGAACCTCCATCCTCTAATTGATAAACTTATTGGTCGAGCTACCGACCTAAAAGTAGCGCTCCTTGGGAGGCAGCCCAAGTATCTAATGCTTTGTGTGTTTTGTTGTTTATAGCTTTTATCTTTTTATGTTAAATTTAGTAATATAGTTTACTATGCTTAGTAAGCATTTTTGTTCATTTCTTTGCTTAATTCTGATGAACTTTATCTGATAGTGAATGTAGGAATGATATACAGGAAGCTAGGAGCTGAAAAACTCAATTTCTGGGATTTTTAGAAAAATACGGTCTGGCCGTGTAATGCTATACGGTCGTATTTTGGAATTTCAGCATATGGGAGTTTTCCGCCGAGAAGAACACAGCCGCGCCCGTGAAGTGATTTCTGGCCGTTCTTTGCAAACTTGTTTTTCACCGAGAGAAATACGGTCAGGTCGTGCTACACTATACGGGCGTAATTTGAGTGATTATTTTCTGTCGAGGATTACACAACCGCACCTGTGCTTCATTACATGGTCGTATTCTTTTTGAGCCTACTTTTTGCCAAGAACAATACGGCTGGGGCCGTATAATAGTATACGCCCATATCTTCAAAGTTCCGAACTTCACAACTGCGGCCGTATTTTCTTTCTTGAACATTCTTTTTCAACCAAGCTTTTGTCGAGAGAAATACGGGCATTGGCGTATTGTGATATACGCCTGTAACTTCGTCACTCTTGCTGGTCAAAGCTGGTCAACACCCTTTCATTTAAATACGCTGCCTAGGGTTTGCACGGGTTTACCCGTGCCCTTGCCCTGTTCTAGTGATTGCCGATATCCTCTTCCCATACTTCATCGTCGCCGATTGGTCTCTCCAGCCTTCCAGCGAGTTCGCCAGAATTCCTCTACTGCTGCCTTTGCCATTATTGTTCCTCTTCTCTGCACAAACACCTTCCGGCGTGCGACATTGAAGGAATTTGCGTCCTGTGCCCTCCACTCTGAGACAACTCTTCTTACGCTCAAGCTCTGCCATGACGCTTCTCCCTTCAGGCAACACTCTGATTTCTTCTTGCCTAAAACGTTATGAAATTGGTTCTCACTTGATCGACATATTTGGAAACCCCGGGGATTTTAAAATTTTTACAGACAAGCACAGCGGAAGCAATCCCCGAAACAGGCCAGTCCCAAAACCCAGAAGATCGAGTCTTGTGAGGAGATCGACACGGTGAGTAGGAGATGATACCTTGATGCAAATTAAGTGATGCGATGCAGGTGCCCAAATGTGCATCCTCTGTAGTCTTGCACACAGCTGAACCTTGAATTCTCTTCTTCCACGCCCGGTGTTAGCCTTGGGAAGAAGATCCACGCCTTTGGGAGACTTCCTCAATCACTTGCGCCAACTCCAAAGGAGATGCCAAGGAAAGGAGGTGGAGCTTCGTCGGAGTCCAACTCTTGAAGCACTCCACCAAGATCCGAACCGGAATTAACCAAAGCCAAAGTCCAACTTTGGAGAGGAGGGCGCCAAGGAACTTCCAAAGTTCTGAACTCACTCAAGGGAAGAGGAGAGGCAATGGGCGAACATCCCTCTCTCTCTTTCTAGGAGTGGCGACAAGGGGGACAAGGGGGCAAGAGGTGGCAAGAATTCAAGAAGATGCGACAAGGGGGGAGGAAGGGGGTTTATATACCCATGAATAGGTGCAACTCTTCACTAGTGAAGAGGCACACCTCTTCATGAAGAGACACACCTCTTCAAGAGGTAAAACTCATTTCGTCCACTCCAAGTGCCATGCGCCCAAGTACATTCATCCACTTCAAGTGAGAAGCTCCAAGCTTCTCACCTTAAGAAGATGTCCAACTTCGATCTGTCCACCTCAAGGAAATGCGACAAGCTCACTCCAAGTAGCTTGCGCCATTCCATTTGGCCCATTGGGCCAAATGGCTTATTGAGCCCATTTGGCCTATTAGCCCAACTTGGTCTATTGGGCCCATTTAGCCTACTAGGCCCAAAAAACAAGTTAGCTTCAAATGATTCGTTTCATCTCATCTAGCACAGTGGTGCTGATGGATTCTCCCAAACAGATCTGAGTTATCCAATAACTCAATCAATAGGCTACCTGATCAATACAAGAACCTGAGTTTCAAGTTGTGCGACCTTGTAGGTTCCTCTGACGTTGGCAGTGATGAACTCAGGTCATCACAAGCAGTGAGTGGCACCTAGCAGTGCATCGCTGCTACACAAGTCTTCGGAATGGATATCAGTATCGACATCCCCATCATCGCAACAAGATACCGATGCATTACAGTCTCTTTGCCGAACTGATATCCGATTGGACAAAGTGTGTCACTACTTTGTTTTCACCCAATCTCATGGTCATGACTAAATCAGGCTTTCACCTGGGTATGGCCATACACTTCCAGTCATGCAACCATAGGGGGGTCCCATGGATATCAAGCTTCCCGCAGGAAGGGGCAAATCCTATGTCTATCCATTGATCTTCTCATATGGGTCGTGACATACCAAATGATAACCGTTATGACCTCCCTGCTACGGCGAGGCGTTAGGTTGTATCAAAGTATATCCCTAACCATATAGAAGAGTCAATGACCCCAAGTCAAGGGATCAATGCATCTCCTGTCACTTGTGAGCTTAACTCATGACACCAAGTTAGAGCCTCACAGCGGGTTGGTCCAGTATATCCACCACTGATATACCCATATGCCTGCGTTAGCACCCCGTGCGTAACCAGCCCATATACCAGTCTCACATGTACCAAAGCTGTCCCTTATCCACTTAGGTACTCGACTGGGGACACACCGTTTGAGCATACATACAATCTGTCTCCAGGGACATTA
This sequence comes from Costus pulverulentus, assembly GCA_027562315.1. Classification (NCBI taxonomy): domain Eukaryota; kingdom Viridiplantae; phylum Streptophyta; class Magnoliopsida; order Zingiberales; family Costaceae; genus Costus; species Costus pulverulentus. Next base: position 13,774 of record JANTFE010011562.1, on the reverse strand, counting down.
TTATCCATGTACATAATCGTAGATGTAAACATAGCATAATAACGACAATGCCAGAATGATATATCAATATCAAAGTCAAGTAGTACAAACTAGACCAACAACTGGTCTAAGGGCATGTACACCAAGAGTCTCCCACTTGCACTTAGACTTAGTTGTTGAGAAATCTTAACCCTATGTCCCTCGCATGACCATCACGCTTCTACTGCGCCAAAGCCTTGGTCAGTGGGTCTACCAGATTATTGTCTGTGTCAACTCTGCTTATCCTGACATCACCTCTATCAATGATCTCCCAGATCAGGTGAAATCTACTGAGAATGTGTTTGGATTTTTGATGAGACCGTGGTTCCTTTGCCTGTGCCATCGCTTTATTGTTGTCACAATAGATCTCAATCGGATCCACTGCAGTTGGAACCACCTGAAGTTCAAAAATGAACTTCTGAATCCAAACGGCTTCTTTGGCTGCCTCAGAAGCAATGACATACTCAGCCTCGGTCATAGAATCAGTTATAATAGATTGCATAGAGCTCTCTCGGCTCATAGCACCTGCACTCAATCTGAACACATAGCCTATCTACGATCTAAAGTCATTAGGGTCAGACTGGAACAATGCCTCAGTGTAGCCCTAAACACTGAGCTCTTCCTATCCCCATAGACCAAGAACCATTCTTTAGTTGTTCTCAGAAACATAGAATGTTCTTTACAGCCACCTAGTGCTGTAGACCTGGATTGGATTGGTATCGGCTGGTAATGCTCACAGCATAAGCCACGTCTAGTCTAGTACACAACATCGCGTACATGATCGAACCTACTGCCGAAGCATAGGGCACTCGACTCATGTCGTCCCTCTTAGCCTGTGTGATGGGACACTGGCTCTTGGAGAGAATAAGGTCATGTCTCACTGGAAGGTATCCTTTCTTAGATTGCTCTAAGCTGAACCTCTCCAAGAGCTTATCAATGTAAGTACTTTGACTAAGGGCAAGGAGCTTCTTGGATCTATCCTGGTAGATCCTCACGCCTAGGATATAGGCGGCCTCCCCTAAGTCTTTCATCTCGAAATACTTCCCCAACCATGTCTTCACAGCTTGAAGACTAGGGATGTCATTTCCGATGAGTAGTATGTCGTCGACATACAGGACCAGAAATGTCACCAAGCTCCCACTGAATTTTCTGTATACACAGGCGTCATCTTCGCTCTTGATAAAGCCATAATCTCTTACTGCTTCATCAAATCGAAGATTCCAACTTCAAGAGGCTTGCTTTAATCCATAAATCGATCTTCTTAGCTTGCAGACCTTATTGGCTTCTGCAGGATGGATGAAACCATCAGGTTGTGTCATAAACACATCCTCTATCAGCTTCCCGTAAAGGAACGCTGTCTTTACATCCATTTGCCATATCTCATAATCGTGATATGAAGCTATAGCAAGCAGGATTCGAATGGATTTGAACATGGCAAATGGCGAGAAGGTTTAATTATAGTCCACCCCGTGAACTTATCTGAATCCTTTAGCCACAAGTCTACCCTTATAGGTAACTATGTTGCCATCCATGTCAGTCTTCCTATTGAAGACCCATTTACACCCTATAGGTTTTACCCCATCAGGTAGCTCAACCAAATCCCAGACTTGGTTAGCCGACATGGAATCCATCTCGGATCTCATGGCCTCAAGGCATTTCTCGGAGTCCGGTCCAGCGACTGCCTCATCATAGGTCCTGGGTTCATCCTCAATGATGAAGATCCCGTCGTGTTGGGTCGGCAGCGACCCGTACGACGAATCCTCCTAGACCTATGCAGGACTTGTGTCTGAGCCTCTAGTTGCCCAGCAACCGGTGCAGGTGGCTCAGGTTCCACCTCAGTGTCTTGTGGTTGCACTTGGACCTCATCCAAGTCAAACTTCCTCGCACTGGCTTCTTTCATGATAAATTCTTTCTCTAGAAAGACAGCACCTCGAGCAACAAAAAGTTTGTTCTCGCTGGGAATATAGAAGTAATATCCTTTAGTTTCCTTAGGATATCCCACAAACACGCATTTATCAGATTTGGGTTCTAGCTTCCTAGAATTCTGACGTTTGACATAAGCCTCAGATCCCCAAACTCTGATAAAAGAGAGATTCGGGCATCTCCCACTCCATACCTCGTACGGAATCTTGGAGACACTCTTAGATGGAACGTTATTCAGTATGAGATAAGCTGTCTCAAGTGCATAGCCCCAAAATGACGGAGGTAGAGTTGCATGACTCATCATAGATCGAACCATGTCCAACAAGGTACGATTTCTCCTCTCAGACACACGATTCCATTGAGGTGTTCCAGGAGGAGAGAGTTGGGATAGTATCCCACACTCTCTAAGATAGTCAAAGAACTCACCGCTCAGGTACTCTCCACCACAATCTGATCGAAGAGCCTTAATAGATCTACCAAGCTGGTTCTCTACTTCATGTCTGAACTCTTTAAATTTCTCAAAGGATTATGACTTATGTCTCATCAAATAGACATAACCGTATCTACTGAAGTCATAAGTAAATGTGATGAAGTAGTTGTACCCTCCTTTGGCTTGTTTACTAAATGACCCACACACATCACTATGTATGAGATCCAACAAACCTCCTGCCCTCTCACCGATCTTGGTGAAGGGCGCTTTTGTCATCTTCCCTAATAAACATGGCTCGCAAGTATCAAGCTCCTCCAAGGAGGTTGAATCTAACAATCCATTTGCATGGAGTTGTTGAATGCGAGTCTTGTTTATATGGGCTAATCGACAATGCTAAAGGTACGTACCAACTGAACCATTTAGTTTAATCCTTTTATGATTTATGTTACATATAGAGTTATCCATGTCCAAGACATATAATCCATTGCACAAGGTACCCTTCCCATAAAACACATTTGCAAATGAAAAAGAATAAGAGTCCTCTTTTATTTCAAATTTAAATCCTTTCCTTGCCAAGTAAGGAATAGATACAATGTTTTTAGTAAGAGAAGGTACATAGTAGCAATTGTTTAACTCAAGTTGAAGTCTAGAAAGCAGGGAGAGCATCAAAAGTCCTACGGCAACAGCAGCAACATGTGCTCCGTTTCCAACACGTAGGTCAATCTCTTCAGGCCGCACCACTCTACTTTTCTTGAGCCCTACATATTTGTACAAATATGAGCTCCGCATGCGGTATCCAATACCCATGACATAGAAGTAGAAAGGTTGACTTCGGTAACATAAATACCTGTGCCAGTAGACGAAGCCCTACTTCTCTTCTCCTCGTTATGAAGTCGCACCATGTCCTTCAACATGTGAGGTGGCCCTCAACATGAATAACACATATTATTCCTCATCCTTTCCATCTTTAGTTTTAGCTTCTTGGTCAAACCTTTCCGCTCACCACACTGAATGACTACTTTAGGAGGGTTGAGCTTAACCAATTCATTAAAGAGTTGCCTTAGATCAGAAATAATCTCAGAGGGATTATTAGATTCATATTGCCTTCTAAATTCAGGCGACATGTTGGTTAGCATCAAATTAGCAACCTCCAAAGTATCAGTCTGATGCTTATCAAAAGCATCTTTCTCAGCCGCTGAGGCCGAGCATGGAAGTGGGTATGGAATAGGTGTTGTGATCTGCAAGTGCACGGATACTCGAAGTAATAAAGAAAGTATCGAATCCACAGGGACCTACGTCGTCGAATACTAAATAGTTGATTTCTTACTATCTAGGCAAATCGAAATCGCGAGAATAGCAATCGAAAACTAAAAAAAATAGGATTATCAGAGAGAAAAGTTGGGACTAGGGTTTCGTTTACTTAAACTTTTATGGCTAGAATATGAATAAGGATTACGTTGATTCAATTTTATCATGATGAAGATATTATCAAACAATGGACTTAAGGATCACTTTCGTGCATCCGAGTTATAGGAATCTCTAGAGGAGTCTCAAGGATCACTTTCGTGCATCCGAGTCTCGCAACTAGTATCACTTAAGGATCTCCAACGTTCCGATCCTTGCTTTCACACAAGATCTCCACGTTTGACAAATAGACTCAATCTATAGATTCATATTATAATCATGGCAATTATTCTGCTAGAAAAGATCAAGATGGATCTAACCTAAGGAAGGGATCCTAACATGCAATTCTAAGGTTCCAAATTCTCATGCAATTACCTTTCAGTCTCAAGCAAAAATTCCAAGAACATAATTAGTAACATGAACTTATAGAGAGTCTAAGCACAATTATCACATGAGTAAAATCATCATGCTAAAATTAAACTCAACGAAATATTGAAAAAAGAGTTATCTAGTCATTGGAAGTTAAGTAAATTACTCCCCCATGTCCCAAAAATAGTTTAAGCTATTATCATAAGGGAATTACAACAAATCATGGCTTCAGAGGATCAAAAATTGAAGTAAAAGAGAAGTTTAGAAAATACAGCATGGCTGTGAAGTATTTCACAGCCATAATTTGCAAGGAACTCTGATGAACAGTGTCGGCGGCTCATTTTTCTTCGATTTCTCTTTCAATCGATCTCCTTTCGGTCTGAAACTTCTGGTGTGTGGTCTTCTCCCTCCGATGAAGTTTCTGTATGAAAATCATGGCTTGAGATTATCTGGATCGATCACGGCGGCTGAACCCTTGGTGGCGGCGTCGATTCCGATTTCTCCCTCGACGGTGTATCAAATTTAGGGCTTTTGGTCTCTCTGTAATCCTCTCGTCCAAAACTCCCTTTTTGCTTCTTACGGATTTGAATATAAAGCCCTGGATCGCCCACAAGAATCTTTGCAAAGATCGGGCGTGAAGATTGACCTGGGAATCGCGTTCAAACACCGAAATATGATAGTGTAATATCTTACGGCACTGCCGTAAAATCCATCGATCGTTCTGTTCTGAAATTGCTAGAAACTACGGCACCGTAATTTTGTTTATGGCAGTGCAGTAAAATCGGCTGAACTCTCTAGTCGGATTCGTCGGGGAAATACGGCCCGTCTAATTCTTTACGGTAGTACCGTAATTTTAGTGCAACTTTCTGTTCTGAAGATGCTTCAAAATACGGCCCGTAAACTGGGTTACGATAGTGTCGTAATTTCGGCAAAAGTGTCTGTTCAGAAAGTGCCCCAAAATACAGCCGTGTAAATCCTTACGGCGGTGCCGTATTTTCACGAAAACCTTCTGTTTGGAAAATCACCAAAATACGGCCGTGATCTGAATAATACGGCAGCCATGAAAAAATACGGTACCGTAAAATCATTTACGGCACTGCCGTATTTTGGGTTCCTTGCCTCAATTTGCGTGAAATTTCTTGGGTGACTTCTTCTTGATGATGAGAATCCTTCTATGTATTCGATTTTGCTTGAAAATGCCTAAAAATAGTGTTCTTTTACTTGAAAACCATGAAAAACCAAAATAGAAGTAGACTTTGCAATATTCAATGAATTTATCATGAAAACAAGTAAAAGATCTTCAATTTAGCATGAAAAGATATCGAAAATGATACAAAATATACTATATATTTTGGTGTCATCAAAATACATAAGGCTCAAACTTTGCTTGTCCTGAAGCAAAAATCAAAATTTGAAATCAAAGTTTGATCAAAAGAATAACTTTTTCATGCTCAATAAATTTATAAAATACAATTCGTCAATGAAAAATTCTATCAATTGATTTACAAAACTTCAAATAGACATATCATTCTTATAACTCAACCTTCTAGATCCATAATTCAATCAAATAAAACTTTGCAATATGTACAATAAATACAATTTTCAATCTCATGATTTCTCCCAATCTTCAGTTCAAATCTATCATGCTTTTGTTTACAGGAATTAGGTTTCTAAGATCTTTTTCCACTCTCTTCTCTTTTTTTTTTCTTTTTTTTTTTTGCATCATTCACATTCTCTAACTCGATTACCACCTTTTTTCTGGTGATGAGATTAGAGTGCACAGATCACATAATCAATGCAATGGAACCCATATCCTCTAATTTGGAAAGAATTTATTAAGGACAGCGGAGTTTATGTGAAATGATTTTTCTCATGGCATGTACCCACATAGATACATACTTTTTCTATTTATTACTTCAACCCATAACCTTCGGTACCACTACGCTTTCCCACAGTGCCAAGTAGGGGAGTCCTAAACTTTATTTTGGGTATCTTGGATCCTTATTTCCCAACAATTAACAAGAATAGATTAAATATCTACTAGGTTGATCAATTGATCTCAATTCATAAATCATACTCATATACTCATTTTATTCGAAAGAAAAATTTCACCTTTAAATTTTATTCCGAAAATAATATATCTACCCAAAATTTTATGCATCAATCAATGTCATATTTCAATAGACAAATATGTATTGAAGAAATAAATTTGACATGATAGGGCTATATCTTCAATCATGAATTTGAGATCATCAATCATTCAAGTTATCAACAGTATAAATCAAGAGTGAACTCATCATCATTATTACAATATCAAATCATCAAAAATATATCACCATGTATATCATATCAAACATCAGTATATCAAAATATCATACAACCCCATTGAAATAGTAAAAATAAATATCATCATCATAATACAACTATATCGAATATCTATCATCAGAATATCATCATACAACCATATCGAATGAGAATAACAATATGCAGTGGTGGCAGTCATGGAAGCATCATCCTTCCCTTCATCATATGAAAAATCAATGAGATATATATGGGAAAACACAGTATGGTAAAGAAGTAAAGGAAAATAATACTCACAAAGTATCTACTCGTCGCCATCTGATCGCGTAGCCTCTGAATCTGTCGTAGCAGCCTCCATGGGATTATAATATGGTGTTCCTTCTTGACCACCCTGGTATCCATAATCTCGATGATCTGCATAACCGAAGCGGTCAAAAAGGAGATTACCCATATCTTCCATATGATCACATAACCTCTCCATATCCCTCTGGATGTGCCCCAGAGTCTCTTCCATCCTCTGCTGGCGGCGTTCTTGATTATACATCTGTGCTGTCAATGCCTGAAAACCAGGATCATGGTGGCTAGCAAAACCAGCCCTAGGTCTCTATGAAGATGTACCGGCAGCTTGTGGAGGATCATGTGGTGGTGACTCCATCCCATATGGATCACCCCTTCCACCCCAGGTGGGTGGTGGTGGTGCTGAATCAAGCGGTGGGGTGAAGGCTGCCTCTGCTACGCTAGGTGACAACTTCCAATTGGCTCTGTCCCTGACTGTAGTCTTCTCCACGTGCGGTAAAGGTAGAAGGTGGATGTTTGGTCCAAGGACCGAACAAAAGGCATCTCCCTCCCTAATGATCATCCTCATCGTAATGCAAGATTCCATGTCCAGTCTTGGATTCCCTCGTGCCATCTCTACGTCAAAGGGCTCAATCCCAAAATATCTGGCTATAGGAGTAATCAAGCCTCCTATCACCACAATTCCTCTGGTTTCTCTACCCACCTTGTCCATATGCTTGACCATGAAATAAGCCATATCCACTGCAAACCCATTGAGCATCCCCCAAAGAAGATAGAGCTCATGCTGACGAACCATGCTGTCACTATCCCCTCTGCCGAACACTGTGTGTGCTAGAACCCTGTGGGCATATCAAATACAAGGGTTCATGATCTTACTGGCCCTGGCAGAAACAACATAGACACGGTTCTCTTCAGTGATCTGGTTCCAAAAGATGTTTTCCATAAATCCAAGGGGTATATCAGTGTACCCTCCCGTGCTCAGTCCAAAGATGTCTCTTACTTCTTGCAAGGTGAGCTCTCTCTCTTCATTAGCCAACCTGAAAGTAATCTTCCCATCAGCTGGGCCATGGGAATACTCTCTCAGATCTATGTTCAGACTACTCAAGAATTCCAAAACAAGAGGTAAGAACGTGGGCAGATGCATCTGAAAAAACTGCTTGGCTTGAATCCTATCAAACATCCAAAGCACGTCTTCATAAAGCCCTAAGGCTTCCAATGCTCTTTGATCAGCATATTTGGTGTTTACAATCCTTCTTTCAATCAATTTGTTGTATCTTGTCTCTTGTATCTCATTCCTAAAGATAATTCCATGGGGATTCTAGGGTTGAGAAGGCTCTGCAGGGGCTTTCCTCTTTTCCCTTTGGCAAATTACCTTTCTCCTTGGCATATTTGCTAACAAGCTGCAAACTCACAACTCAATGCAAACACAACATAATGATATAGCAGTTCAGATTAAGTCCTATTAACATGTTCTTCAAGCATCATTAACAGAGTAAAAACAGAGCTTAAACAGAGCATGTAATCCTACTCTCAATTCAAAATGGCAAGCATGAATCAAAGCCCCAGCATCATTAGTCCACTAATCAAGTATGTAAGAAACGAAAATCAACCCATAACCCAAGCTCAAACTCAAAAATCAAGAAAACTGTGAATGAACAGTAACTTCGAGCCTGTTCAGCGTATTTCTACTCAAATCAGTGACAAAAATTGGTCAAAACTCTTTCAAACAGTGAAGAATTGAGAGCTCATCTTCTAACAAGTAAATAGAAACAAGAATCACTCGAAATGGTTGGGAATTGAGCGAGAACGAGCGAAAGGGGCGAAAGTTCATCAAACTCGCTAAAACGATGAAATCAGAAAAATGGGTACCTAATCGACGGTGAAATCCGGTCAGGAAGGATCGCCGGTGTCCACTGATGGTCAGAGATGGTCGGAGGTCAAAGATCGGCGCAAGAACGAGTGTAAAACGAGGGTGAAACCCAAAAAATGGCTCTGTCAAAACCCTAAATACGGTACAGACTCGTGTGTCAGAAACTACATTATGGCAGTGTAATCATTTACGGCACTGCCGTAAAATAGTGACAACAGATTCCGGATTACGGCACGATAAAATTGTTTACGGTAGGTGCCGTAAAATATTGAAAACCTTCTGTTCAAAAACGATGTGGAAATACATTACCGTAAAACAACTTATGGTACCTGCCGTAATTCAAATAGCAAAAATTTTTTTTTTTTTAGAAAAAAGAAAAACAAAATTTTAGAAAATATGGCACGTAAAATACCTCACGATAGTGCCGTAAAAACGAAAGAACACACGGGTTGATTTTGGATCATAAATATGGTACTGTGCAATCCTTTACGGCCGTACTGTAATTTCATCGTAGCTTTCTGTTCGTAAGCAGACTGAAATACGGTACCGTAAATTCCTTTATAGTACTGCCGTATTTTGCTCCAAATCACGAAAAACCAACAAAAATAAAATAAAAATTAGTCCTAAGCCAAAATCAAGGTAAATAAAACTAAAATAAGGGTTAGAAAGCTTGGGTTGCCTCCCAAGAAGCGCTAATTTAAAGTGTTGGAGTATGCCCTTAAGGCTAATGTTTGAGGCCTTGGGATTATATTAGTATCATGTATAAACTCTATGTTGATAAAGGCAATGGTTGTTATTCAAGTTGTACATTATCTGCTGCAATATGTATACTTCTGAATAATGTCTCAATGTTGTTCAGCTTGGCTGACATGCAGTACTGTCCTTCGTCGAAATATCTTGGTGAACATGAGACAGCCTTGATATGATTGAGACTAATATGTGTTCTAATCTTATAGGATGCTTCGAGCATGGAATAAGATGTAGACGCATAGGTACATTGGATGTACTGGACAGACCCTACTAGGATATTCAATTGCTTGTCACAATGTGAATAATCCTTGTATGCAAACAAGTGGCATATTTCCTCTGACTTGAGATCACTTGTGTTTCTAATTGATGATTGGCATTGTTTTGAGGTAGTTCAATATCATTTGAAATATAATGGTTATAGACTATCTTGGATGATCAGCGTGAGTCATGTTAGGGCACTAGTGATAGATATAGGATTGTCGTCTCCTTGATTGGAGTGTGATGTTCTAAAGGGGCCCCCTGGATGAGATGATTGAGAAAGTGTATGGCCATACCCAGATGACTATGTTCATCTGATCTAATCATTCTCATCATATTGGAGCTACAGGCTTGACACGCTTGTCCAATAAGAACATCTAGTGACAAAGGAAACATGTATGCCTAGTGAAGTGGATTCACGTTTATGCTATGGTTTGGGTGAAGTCTTGGAAGACTCTTTCCTTTATATCGGGAGACAGTGATGTGTTGCTAGATACCCCTCACTGATCGTGATAACGTAAGTTATCATTACCGACATTTAGAGGAAACCCTTAGGGTCGCACAATTTGATGATATGGCTTACTTATGTCAGATCGTGTGGACTGAATTGTTTTAGTTCAGTTTAAAGGAGTTTAAACTCTAATTGCAAGTGAGATCTGATCTGATCATGTTTGATTGATTAGGGCTTGAGATCGGTAAGCTTCGATCGAGAGTGTTGATACTTGATCAATGAGATCAAGAGCATCGAGAGATGAATGGTAGATCTTGAACCATTTGGTTCAATGAGATCTAGACCATGGCTTGGGCTGGTTTGATTTGGTCCTTGATCCAAATGCA
>JANTFE010011545.1:0-12162 GCA_027562315.1 Costus pulverulentus | reverse complement strand
TACCTCAAGACTCCTTTATCCTAGCCGCCCACTTGGCATGATCCTAGCCATTGCCCTTGCCGCCTCTTGTCCTATTTATAGGACCCCTTACCGCCCCTTTCAACGTTCCACTTCTAGGAGGCGTGAACATACATAGAGAGGCGTAAGGAAGGGAAAAGAGTGACGACAACAAAGGCTTGGCGCAACCTTCTTCCAAGTGGCCGAAATACATCCTTTCTTCTTCTCCTCTTCTTGGCGCAAAGAGAGATTGGGCTTGGTGGCTTCTCCTTCTATTGCCGCAAGCCCTCTCCCTCTCATAGCCATTAGCGCATCTTGCTTGAAGGTGGCGCAAGCAAAGAAGTAGAAGGAAGTTCTCGGTGGCATCTTTTCTATTCCCTCCTTGGTGCAACTTCTCTTGAAGGTGGCGCAAGTGGAGTGAAGGCTTGATTCTCTTCCCGAGGCTAGCACCAAGCGTGGAAGGGAGCAACGATGAAAGAGTCGACGCGTGGATACTTGTAGAGGGCGAACACTTGGGCGCCTTCAACTTGACTTTGACATCTAGACAAGCAAAAGAGGTACATCTCTAACACATCCTTGTGTCTTCACTCTCGCATGGATCCTTGGGACCGGAATGTGTTTAGGGTGTAATGCTTCTTCCGCTGCGTCCTGGGACTGCAAAAATTTTAAACTACACCCGGCATTCCCTAACAGAACATGGCTTGCTTGTGTCCAAAAACACACCCGTGCTTTCGTTCGCCTCCGATGTCACTATTTTCTTCATCTTCCGCTGAGGCGAACACGGCCTGGCCATGTTCAGCTTCACGCCCTGCCCGTGTCTGTGTGCATGGGCGTGCTCAGGGTTGCCGAAGTTTGCCAAGCCAGTTACGCCCGTGTCTGGGCGCACGGCCTGGCCGTGCTTGGCTTGCAGGGACATTTCTAGCCGCTTTTTTGGGTCTGTTTCTTCCGTCCTTTCAGTGTAGGTTGCTCCTGCATCATTGGAGCTTCTTCTTCCATTAAGCCATGAGCATCCTCCTTTCTCCTCTTGGCACAAGTAAGGACTTTGTCATGCAAGTTTCTCACTTCCTCCTTAGCGCATCCTCTCTTGGTGGTGGTGCAAGCAATTTAGGAAGGCTCTTCCAAAGGCATTGATCTTCTTCCTAAGGCTAGCACCGGGCATGGAAGAAGAGAACTCAAGCATTAGCTGTGTGCGAGACTGCAGAGGGCGAACACTTGGGCACCTACATCACTTTCCATCTATTTCTTTGAGGTACTATCTCTTACTCACCGTGTCGACTCCCTCGCTTGACTCGATCTTCTGGATTTTTGGGACTGGCCTGTTTCAGGGATATGCTTCCACTGTATGTATTTGTGTGCGCAATAAAATTTTAAAAACCTTGTGGTTTCCCAACAAGAACCTAGTCTTGGTGCTCATAGCTAGGGAGGAGAGCGGTGGTGCATAGAGAGAGGAGAAGGGCATCTACCACATAGAGACAAAAAGATAATTGTGTTGTATCTTGTGGCTAGACCCCTGCCTGCTTATTTATACAAATATAGATGCGTCTCCTTTGGCATGATCGATCAATGCATGAATCAATCATCCACCTAGATAAGAAAGAGAGGGAAAGACTTGGCAATGAAGGCCAAATCACTTCTCCTGATCACTTCGCATCAAAGCAATTATGCCTTGCATGGCCGGCCATAGAAGTGCCCCATTTTGGAAGTGGTGCCTCTTGTAGGCGCATCCTTTAGGCAAAATTCTGGAATTCTGGGTGTTTACTGGGGAGTGTGGGTGATTGCAGCGAAACAGAAGGGAGTTAGAGGAAGTAGAGGAGAATTGAGAAGAAGGGAAGAGGGAGGGGCTTGGCCCTAGAAGGAGAGGAGGAAGGAGACATCCGATGCCATCGGAAGAAGAACTTTTTCTTTCATTCAAACAATCTACTGATTATGATGTAAAATGGTTTTCCCTAGAATCCCCTTAGGTATGGAGCTCTTTAAATGATAGTTATCAAATATAAATCAAGTTCCTAGAAAGAGTATGATTTTAAGCATGCGATTCAAGTGCTAGAGGAGTTGGGATTGAAGACAACTGAGGCCTCCTAATGGGAAGGGGGGTCAAGTCTCCCTCTTGACTGAACAGCAAGCGTTGGTTGTTTGTTCAAGCAGCTGGTTCTGGAATTGAGGCTCGGCTTCTCTCGACTCCAAGTATCCACAAGCTCCAGTAGCTCTAAACTCTTCAAGAGTCAATGGATTCAACAGAAGGGATGAAGGCAAGGTGGTAAGGGGTGAGGGGCCTGATGACACAAAAATTCATAGTATATTTTATGTCATTTTATAAGTTTTTTGCTATCATAATCATGCTCTTTTGCTTATTTTTATGCATTTTTATCAAATATTGTGGAATCTACACCATTTTGTGTTTTTTATCATTTTTAGATAAAAAGGCATTATTTTTAATCATTTTCAAGCAAATCAGATGCATAGATGAATTTCCATCATCAAGAGAAGATTATATGTCAAATTTCATGAAGATTGGAGCTTCAAACCAAAAATACGGCAGGGCCGTAATCAAAATTACGGTACCGTGGTTTTACTAAATCTACATAATAAACGATGGCACTACCGTAATTTCCACAATATTTGATAAAAAGGCATAAAAATAAGCAAAAGAACATGGATATGGCACAAAAAGACCTATAAAATGATGTAAAATATACTATGAATTTTCGGGTCATCAAATACATAAGGCTCAAATTTTGCTTGTCCTCAAGCAAAATCAAAAATTGATCAAGGGGATAGACTTTCTCATAAAGAATAAATCTCTAAAATACAATCACCAATAAGAAATCTCACTAATTGTTTCATAAAATTTCAAATAAACATAGCATCCTTTGAATTCGATTCTCAATATTCACAACTTAGTCAAATAAACTTTTGCAACTTGTATCATAAGTAGAATCTCAATCTCAAGATTTCACCTAGTTTTAGTTCATATCTACCATACTTTTGTTTACAGGAATAGGATTCCAAGATCTTTTTCCACAAAAATTTTTAAGTTCCTCACTTTTTTTTTATCGTTCACATTCTCTAATTCGATTACCACTTTTTTTTCTGGTGACGAAATTAGAGTACACTGATCACATAACCAATGTAATAGAACACATATCTCAAAGGTAGGAAGAATCTTCCACGAGATAGAGGAGTTAATGTGAAACGATTTCTCTCTATTGTTTGGACTTTAACTTTTCACTTTGGTACCACCGCAAATCAACACGGTGCCAAGACAAGGAGTCATTCTCTTAATCTTTTCTTTTCTCTCATCATTTTTTTTATTTTGACTTCAACCCATGTCTTAGGTACCACTGCTAATTTTGCGTAGTGCCAAATAAGAGAGTCACCTCTCTTAAAATTGGATCATGAAATTTTTCTTCCCAACAAATAGCAAAATAGATTAAACATCAACTAGATTAATCAATCGATATCAATTCAAAAATTACACTCATATGCTTGTTTTATTTAAAGAAGTAGCTTCACCTAAGATTAAATTCATCAAACAATAAATCTATCCAAATTCTCATGCATCAACCAATGAAAAATTCCAATAGGTGGATATATATTAAAGAAATAAATTCAACACAATAGGTCTATCATTGATCATAGGCATTTGACAAATTTATCATCAAGAAAATCATGCTATCAACAGAATTTTCAGAAATAGATGACACTATAACATTACAGCATAAAACCATATCAAGAGAAAATTTTGCATATATCCATTCAAAAATAAATTCATACAATCCATCACGTATTAGTATGCACCCACAAGGTGCTCAATATCATCATAATATCAATCATTATACAACCCAATTGAATCAATGTCATAAATTCATACGCATAATATATCAATACAACCCAATCGAATCATGATTAGAACAAATTCAGAATTATAGTGATACAACCCAATCGAATCATGCGAGAGTCAAACAAAAGCAAGTGAAGATAGCATCAGCGGACACAAGAAGTTTGAAGGAGTCATCCTTCCTTATAAACCTATGAAACATCAATAAGATATGAAAGATGAAATACAAATAAGTAGGAAAAAGATACTCATAGAGCTCTACTCATCCGCCTCAGATCCAATCTACTTCGTATCCTCGGGTCCGAATCGTTTTTTTTAACGAACAATTACAGTACCGTAAAAATTGTTACAGTACTGCCATAATTTCATAAAAATTCAAAACTCTCGGACCAAAAATCACTCGAAAATACGGCATGTAAAAAGACTTACACTACCATAATATCAGCCAAATCTCATAAACTTTCTATATGAAAATTTCATGAAATTATGGCCTGTAAAACTCATTACGGTAGTGTCGTAAAAGCTATAAAATTTTCTGGTCGAAATCGGACTAAAATTACGGCCCGTAATTTTCATTATGGTGGTGCCATATTTTTGTACAAAACTCGATTTTACTTGCAAAAAGAGAAGAAAATTTAACTCTAAAAATAAACTAAAATAAAAGATACTAAGCCAAGTAAGAGTGCTTGGGTTGCCTCCCAAGAATAAAATTTTTATAGGTCATTAGCTTGACCGTTCTACACTCGGATTTGTTTGTGGTTCATCAAGATGAAAATTTTCCTTTTCTTCAATCAGTTCTTTTTGATAATAATGCTTCAATCTCTGACCGTTAACTTTAAACTCTCCTGTATCATCACTCCATATATCCACAGCTCCGTAGGGGTAAGTTTCCTTCACCTAAAAAGGTCTAGACCATCGAGACTTAAGTTTACTAGGAAAAAATCTCAATCTAGAATTGAATAAAACAACAAACTCACCTAATTGGAATTCCCTTCTGATAATATGTCGATCATGCCATATTTTAGTCATTTCCTAATAAATTCTTGCATTTTCGTAAGCGGAGAGTCTAATCTCATCTAGCTCGTTCAATTGTAACCTCTATTTTTCACCCGCATTCTTTAAGTCAATGTTTAGTGCTTTGATTGCCCAAGACACCCTATGCTCGAGCTCTACAGGTAGATGATAAGATTTTCCATAAACCAATTGAAAAGGTGACATACATATTGGTGTTTTAAAAGCAGTCCAGTAAGCTCATAGTGCCTCATCAAGTTTGGATGCCCAATCTTTTCTAGTGCGAGACACTGTCTTTTCCAAAATTACCTTGATTTCTTTATTTGATATCTCAACTTGTCCACTTGTTTGGGGGTGATAAGGTATTGCAACTCTATGATTTACCCCATACTTTCTAAGCAAGGCTGAGAGCTTATGATCTATGAAGTGTGAGCCTCCATTACTAATTAATACTCGTGGTGTCCTAAATCGTGGAAATATAATCTTTTTCAATAGTTTAACAACAACTCTAGAATCATTAGTAGGAGAAGCAAGAGCCTCAACCCACTTTGAAACATAATCAACTACCACAAGTATGTATTTGTTAGATCCAGAAGATGGAAAAGGTCCCATGAAATCTATCCCCCAAACATCAAATATCTCAACCTCAAGAATAGTGGATAGTGGCATCTCATGTCTCCTATTAATGTTCCCTATCTTTTGACATCTATCAAAAGATAAAATAAAATTTCTAGCATCTTTGAAAATTGAAGGCCAATAAAATCCTGATTGCAA
This sequence comes from Costus pulverulentus, assembly GCA_027562315.1. Taxonomy (NCBI): domain Eukaryota; kingdom Viridiplantae; phylum Streptophyta; class Magnoliopsida; order Zingiberales; family Costaceae; genus Costus; species Costus pulverulentus. The sequence continues at coordinate 6,542 of JANTFE010011545.1, read as the reverse complement.
AACTTTGAAAGCAGTTTTCTTAGTACTAGCGTGCCCTCCATAAGAGGATCCATGACACTGAAATAATATATCAGTGATTTCCTCTTTAGGTATAAAATTCCATCTACACACCTCCTAAAAACATAAGGCTCATCCCAAAAATAGTTCTTTACCTCAGCCAAGAATCTCTTCTTTCTTTGATAACTTAAATTAGGAGGAAAAACATTAGCTACTAGGTAATTTACTATGTCAGCATACCATGGAGCTCTGATTTGTTCAATGTCCAAGAGTTGTTCTTTAGGAAAGGAATCATTGATTACATCATTCTTTACAATATCTACCATTATCATTGAAAGATGATCTGCAACAAAGTTTTCTGATCCTTTTTTCTCTTTGATTTCTAAATCAAATTATTGCAAGAGTAAAATCCATATAAGCAAGCATGGTTCACTATCCTGTTTCTGCATCAAGTACCTCACCGCCGCATGATCAGTATAGTCCACCACTTTAGAGTTAATCAAGTATGATCTAAATTTATCAGAGGCAAACACTATGGCTAAATGTTCTTTCTCGGTGGTGGTGCAATTGTTCTGTGTCTCATCCAAAGTCTTACTAGCATAATGAATAACATAAGGTTTTTTCTCTTTTCTCTATCTTAAAACTACTCCTATTGCATAATCACTGGTATCACACATGAGCTCAAAGGGCAAATCCCAATCTGGAGGCTGAATGTTAGGTGCTGAAACTAAACCTTTCTTTAATTCCTGAAAAGCAAATAAACAATCTTCATCAAAAGAAAATTTAACATCTTCACAAAGTAAATTTGTAAGAGGTCTAGCAAGTTTAGTGAAATCCTTGATGAATCGTCGGTAGAATCCTACATGTCCTAGAAAGCTTCGGATCTCCTTTACTGTAGTGGGCAGTTCTAATTCTTCTATCACTTCAACTTTGGCTTTGTCAAATTCAATCCCTCTTTCTGAAATAAGGTGCCCCAAAAAATATCCCTTGCCTGACCATGAAATGACATTTTCCCCAATTAAGCACAAAGTTAGTTTCTTCACACCACTGCAAAAACTCGAGATAAATTAGCCAAACAATCATCAAAAGAAGAACCATAAACAGAGAAATCATATATAAATACATCTATAAATTTCTCAATGAAGTCAGAAAAAATTGCCATCATACACATCTGGAAAGTAGCAGGTGCATTACATAAACCAAAAGGCATTCTCCTATATGCAAAAGTACCATACGGGCAAGTGAAAGTGGTCTTATCTTGGTCATCATGATGTATAAGAATTTGAAAAAACCCAGAATATCCATCTAAGAAACAAAAGTGAGAATGGTTTGCAAGACTTTCAACCATCTGATCAATAAAAGGTAAGGGAAAATGGTCTTTCCTAGTAGCAGCATTCAATTTTCTATAATCTATGCACATGCGCCAACTAGTGACTGTTCTAATAGGAATCAATTCATTGTCTTTGTTTTTCATGATAGTTACCCCTCCTTTCTTAGGAACACAATGTACAGGACTTACCATTTACTGTTAGAGATAGGATAGATGATACCTACATCAAGTAATTTCAGAACCTCCTTCTTCACAACTTCTTTCATACAAGGGTTAAGTCTCCTTTGAAAATCTACCTGTGGCTTGTGTTCCTCTTCCATCAAGATCCTGTGCATACAAAAAGAGTGGTTAATTCCCTTTTAAGTCATCAATTGTGTACCTAATTACCTTCCTATGAATCCTTAATTCTTTGAGAAGAAAATCTATCTCCCTTTCTCCAAGCTGTGCATCAACAATGATAGGGTAAGTAGAATCAGGATTAAGAAATTCATAACGAAGGTTATCAGGTAAAGCCTTAAGTTCTACTTTTGGAGCCTTCTGCTCTTCACTCTTTTTGTCATCACAAACAATGCAGTCTAATAATTCATTAATTTTAGAATTGGTGTATACATTAGAATCAAGAATATAATCTAAATCAGAATTATATTCAGAGGTATCAACAAATAAATCTCTCAGATCATAGACAGTGTCATCTACATCAAGTATACTACAACAAGATTCAGAATTTGATGGATTTTTCATGGCCTCGTTCAAGTCGTACTCAATTATTTCATCTCCAATGTTAAGTGTAAGTTTACTGTTCTTTACATCAATAATTGCCCCTGCTGTGGCTAAGAACGGTCTACCAAGTATAATAGGGATCTTTGCATCTTCCTCCATCTCAAGAACTACAATCTGTGTTGGAATGAAATACTTACCTACTTGGATAAGCACATCTTCCAGAATCCCTACAGGATACTTAACAAAACGATCGGCGAGCTGCAAAGATATTGAAGTTGGTTTAAGCTCTCCCTTGTCCAATTTCCTGTAAATAGACAATGACATTAGACATACACTAGTACCTAAATCACAGAAGGCTCGGTCAAATGCCATACTCCAAATAAAACAAGGAATTGAGAAACTACCTGGATCTTTTAATTTAGGTGGCAATTTATTTTGGATAATAGCACTACATTCTTCAGTTAAAGCCACAGTACCATAGTCTCTATATTTCTCTCATTAGACAAAATTTCTTTTAAAAATTTAGCATATGTGGGCATTTGAGATAAAGCTTCGGTGAATGGAATATTGATATAAAGCTTTTTTAAGACATCAAGAAATTTCCCAAATTGTTTATCTAATTTTGCTTGCACTAATCTTTGAGGAAAGAGTATAGGTGGCCTATATGGTGCAGGTGAACTAGGTCTACGAAGATCTGATTGACATGGCTCATCACCTTTAGGTTCATCACCCTGGTGAGGTGACAAACTAGTTTGGGACTGCCCATATACATGAGATCTTTCCAAGTCTAGTTCATTGTCATGTTCAATCTCAGGCACTTCTTCATTATCCTCAGTTCTCCTTTTAGGTTCATATAATTGCCTTCCACTCATAGTAATTATAGCATTATAGTGTTCTCTAGGGTTTAATTCAGGTTCAGCAGATATTTGGTTTTCTAAGGTTTTATTGTGAGCTACTAAAGATCCTACTTGAGAAGTAAGATGACTAACCACTCCCTTAAGATCTTCAATCTCCTTATTTTGATTTGTCATGAATTGATTTTGACTAGCCATAAACTTTTCAAGCATGGACTCTACACTAAAAGAGTTTACCTTTTTAGTCAAGGTTCACCATTCATCATTCTCATAAATACCATGTTTATGACAATATAGCATTCATTCTTCAATAGCCCATTGGTTATGGTTCAATGCCATCTCCTCAAACAAGGTGATAGCATCTTCAATTGTTTTGCTCATGAGGGCTCCTCCTGCGGCAGCATCAACAGTTAGGCGGGTATTATAAAGTAAGCCATTATAAAATATATGTATTAAAACCCAATTTTCAAGGCCATGGTAAGGACACTTCCATTGTAAATCATTAAAACTCTCCCATGCCTCGCTAAAAGACTTGCCATCCCGCTATGGAAAGCTTGTAATCTGGTTTCTTAACTGGATTGTCTTGTTGGGTGGAAAGTACTTCATCAAGAAAGCATTTGACAGTTGATCCCATGTAGTGAAGGTACCGGTAGGTCGAGATTGTAGCCAAGAATGTGCTCGAACCCTGAGATAAAAAGGAAACAATCTTAGTTTTAATGCATCATTAGAAACACCAATAATTTTAATGGTGTCACAATATTCAAGAAAGAGATATAAATGTTGATAAGGATCTTCAAGTGGTGATCCTCCAAACTGATTTTGTTGTATCATGGACAAGAACGCTGGCTTGATTTCAAAATTATTAACCTCGATAGCTGGTCTGGCAATGCTAAAGTGTATCTCCTACGGATTAGGGGCTGCATAGTCCCTAAGTGATCTTCTATCTGCCATGACTACTTCTTCTTCCTGTCTTCCTTCAAATATGAGTTTCCTGCGCAATCTAAGAGTTTTGTTAATCTCAGGATCTAAGGGAACTAGGAGTCCTGATCTAAGATTCCCGTGCATGCAAAAGTAGATAGATCAAATAACTCAAAATATGCAGAAAAGAACAGAAAATAGAAAATAAAACCTAGTCTAGCAATACTTTCAATATCTTTAATATTGGCAAAAACCAAGGTCCCCGGCAACGGCGCCAAAAATTTGTTGTGTCCGCAAGTGCACGGATACTAGAAGAAATAATTAAGATATTGAACCACAAAGACCTCGTTCGTCAAGTACCGAATAATCGATTTATCACTAGCTAGGCAATCGAAAAAGATGAAAGCAAACCATCACAAACTACACGAAAAAAGTCAGAGAGAGAAACTGGAACAAGGGTTTTATCCACCTTAATTTCTATGTCTAGATCCAAATTAGCGCTCGTCAGTTTAATTTTATTATGATAAAGACAAAATTTACTTTATGAAGAAATCATCTCGCTTTTTCGCAGACAATTTACAAAGAACCAATCCTCACTTATGCACAAGATTTATTCATTGTTAAATAAAAGTAAATCATTAACAAAGAACTCAAAGATCACTTTCGTGCATCCAAATTCTAAGTCAATCAACTCAAGTGAAAACTAAATACTTTCATGCTTTAATTTTCGCAGGTTCTACTTAAGGTTCTCCAACGATCCGATACTTAATATCTTACAGTATCATCACATTTATTTCAATAACTCAATCCTAGGTCAGGTTATCAACATGACAATAAACTTCTAAAATCAAGAAATAAGAACAAACCTAATTTCTTACGATGAATTCCTAAATCTCAATTTTAGGGTTCCAAGTTTTCGCAAATCACTTTTCAGTCCATATCATAAAAAATCTAAATCATACTAATAATATGAAAATAAAAAGAATCAAAGGCAATCATCACATAAGTAGAATTATCATAGTAAAATTATCCTGATGAAATAAAATCATCTAGTCATTAAGAAGTTATGGGGATTATAGCCCCATGTCCTAAAAAGAGTTTATGCTGGCATAGTCAAAGAATTACAATAAACCATAGTTTCAAAGGTGATGGGGGCAGAGACCACAAACCACGACGGTACAAGTGGAGTTTACGATTGCCATAGACAAAGGCTCAGAGTCTTGCGAATAAGCTAGCAGACTCACTTATAAAGCTAGCTCAATAATTAGTAGAGGACTACTTCAACCACTCAATAAACTCAAGACATTCAAGCTCAATAAGTTGCGGGAATCAATTCCAAAACGTGACCTGCATCAATGGCAAACCAAACAAATCATGCGTCAGCCAGCTAAAGCTCCGTGACACGCCAGCTAGTGTCAACACAAAACGCTGCAAATATGGAAGCTGCAGCGAAGGAAATCTTCAACGTTTGCCCCCCTTGCTACTCAAGATGGAAGCTGCAACGTTCACATCTCTCTAATGTCTCTCTGCTGCCGTGGAAGGAAATAGCAACGTTCACCCAACAACGTTTGCTTGGAAAGCTTCTCCTATATATATCAAAGCTTGAACCTTGTAAACGCAGATTTTGTTGAATGGAAATGGTTTTTCGTCCTCAATCGGATGTCTCCGATCTTCTTCTCCTATGAGGCGCTTGTGTCGCCTATCCTTCCCCTCACCTCCTTCTAGGGCCGAGCCCTCCCTCTTCCCTTCTTCTCTACAAGCTTCTTCCTCACGAAACCAAGTCAAACAACCTCGTATTCCCAGTTTCCAGAATTTCCAGAAACTCGTCACCTCGCCGCCGACCATCCACCGGCCGGATCTCTACAATACTTCAGCCATCATCGCTCCTACCCCTAAGCAACATTCAGCCGCCGACATCACTCCATCTGCCTCTCCGATCGCCGGAATCGAACGGCCGAATCCAAACCCCTGTTTCCGCCCAGCTTCCACCTCAGATCCGCCTTTCATCGTCGATCTACTCCGTCCGGCCATCTTTGACCCCCAAATTCCGGCCACGCCCTCTCATCTATGATAACAACCTCAACTTGTAGCAGGTTTAGATTTCGTCCACCATCCGGCGAACGGCGACCGCCCCTACCACTCACGCACATCCCCTATTTCCGCCGAGCTCCCGCCCAGCACGACTCTTCCACGCGATTCTCCTCTGATCAGCCACCATCCACCACGAAACTACGGCCACGTCGTCACCACAACCACATCAACTCCTAGTCGTAGCAGTTTCGGCGTCCGTGCACTACCGGCCGTCCGGTGACGCGCCCTGTTCTTCTTTCGCATTTCCCCTATTTCCTCTAGTCTTCCGCCCCAGCTCCACCTTTCCTCGTCGCCCTCCTCCGACCGGCCACCATTCGACCTCAAACTCCGGCCACGTCGTCCCCACAACCATACCAACCTCCAGTTGTAGCAGGTCCGGCGAAGGGCCACCACCTGACGAACGGCAGCCACCTCTGCTCCACACGCGCGTCTCCCCTATTCTGTTCGAACAGCCGCCTCTCTTTGCAGTTTTCCCTATTCCGCCTGAACAGTCGTCTCTCCGCCTCTACCAGTGCTACGATGCCGCCATCACCACCACCTGCTGTATCAGAGTTGTAGACGAACCCCTAGCTCCGGCGCCATTGAATAGCGCAAACCATCCTCGCCTGTTTCCAGACTCACCTCTTGCTGTT
>JANTFE010011536.1:41318-51336 GCA_027562315.1 Costus pulverulentus | reverse complement strand
TGCTTAAGATATCTGCAAGAAAAGGCTTTAGTCAGATTATTATTTTGACCAAAAACAAAATGCAGCACGCAATGGATTCAGAAACAGGGGAAGTTGCGCAAGAAGGCTAGGATCGTCGGCGCTCGTCCGGTGGTGCACGATCACCGGACCTGCTGCGAGTGGAAGTCCTTGTGAAGATGTTGGAGGGGTGGCCAGAGTTTTGAGACGGACGGTGACTAGTCGGAGGAGGACGGCGTCGAAAGGCGGAGACGCATTGTTCAGCAGAACAGGGGAAGTGCGCGGACAGAACAGGGGGCGTCGCCGGACTTCCGGTGATGGACCAAATCCAAACCTGCTATAACTGGAGGTTGTTGGGGTTGTTGAGACGTCATGGGCGGAGTTTTGATGCGAATGGTGGTCGATCGGAGGAGGATGATGCGAAAAGGCGACATTAGGTCGTGAGCACGGCGGACACAGGGGATTTGTTCTGTGTTTCGATTGTGGCCATCCGAGAGGTGGATGGGCAGATCCCGGCGGCTGAAGCTTTGTCAGGCAAAGGAGGAGTGGTGACCGAAGTCTTGTGGAGATCCGGCCGGTGGATCGTCGGCGGCGAGCTTTCGAAGTTTCGAAACTGGGTGTGGTTGACGTGTGCGGGTGTTTGCAGCGAAGTAGAGAGGTTGAGGGAGAAGAGGAGATTAGAGGGAAAGGAGAAGAAGACTTGGTGACACAAGCACCTAGAGAAGGGGGGAGGAAGACATCCGATAGAGGAAGAAGACTATTTCCATCAATTCATTCAAAAATTCTCTAGCGATTACAAGATGCATGTGGATACACATAGAGAAGCTTGGAGACTTGTTGCTGAACGTTGCAACTTCCATTCTTGAGCAGCAGCGAGACGTTGAGGCTTCCTTCTGAGGCGTTGACGATTCCTTGGTTGAAGATGATCGTTGGCTGCAAGGGGACGTTGAAGAATTTCCTTTGTTGGTTGTAAGTGTACGTTGCTGTTTCCATCTTAAGCTTGCACATTATTAGGGTTTTAATGTTTTGCTGGAGAAGATATCCCATGATGAGTGTTGCCGTTGGATGAGATCCAAGATTTGATTAAATCCTTTGTTTCCTCTTGTGCTGGATGTAGGTCTCGGTTGTGGATTTGTTATGCAGCAACTTGTTATTTGGAATGTGACTTGAGCTTCACTTACTGTTATTTATTGAGCTAGCTTTTGATTAAGCATGCTATCTTATTTGTGACCTCACGAGTCTTTGTCTATGGCAATCGTAAACTCCATTTGTACCTTCTTGGCCTGTGATCTCTACCCCCATCACTAAACACCTCTCTCTCGATTTCTCCCTCGATACTAGATAAATATCGGGGATTGCACTTCGTGCGTCTTCTCCTTTTAACGCCGCATTTGCAGCAACTTTTGGATCTCAATTTGGAGCTCTGGATCAAAAGTTATGGTCCGCGCAATTTTCAGCCTCAAAAACTCGCGCATCCACGTATAAAATACGGTACCATAATTTAAAATATGGTAGTGCCGTATTTTCTTTGCAGTTTTTGGGTCAAAATTTGCCCAAAATACAGTACCATAAAATATTTTATGGCCGTGCCATAATTTTAAAAATTTATTCTGTTCTGAATGCGCTCTAAAATACGGTAGTGTAATATTTCACGGTAGTGCCGTAAAATCGCTTGCGTTCTCTGGTCTGAAGAGTCTGGAAAATACGGCCCATGTAATTCTTTACGGTAGTGCCATAAAATCACAAAAATCTTATGTTCTGAAAATCCACCAAATTACGGTAGTGCTCTTGATTTTACGATAGCGTACGAAAATACGGTACTGTAAAATAGAATACGGCACTACCGTATTTTGGTGAGTTGCTCCGATTTGCATGAAATTTGCTAGGTGATCTCCTCTTGATGATGGTAACTCTTTTATGTCTTTGATTTTGCTCAAAAATTCCTCAAAATAGTACCTGAAAATCATGAAAAACCAAAATAGAAGTAGACTTTGCAATATTTGATGAATTCAGCATAAAAACAAGTAAAAGATCCTAAATTTAGCATGAAAAAAATATCTAAAATGATACAAAATATACTATATATTTTGGTGTCGTCAAAATAATAAGGCTCAAACTTTGCTTGTCCTCAAGCAAAAATCAAAACTTGATTAAAAGAATAACCATGCTCAATGAATTTCTAAAATACAATCCATCAATGAAAATTTTCATCAATTGTTTTACAAAACTTCAAGTAAACATATCATCCTTAGAACTAAACCTTCAAGATCCTCAATTCAATCAAATAAAACTTTGCAACTTGTATAATAAATAGAATTTTCAATCTCATGATTTCACCTAGTTTTCAGTTCAACTCTATCATGCTTTTGTTTATAGGAATTAGGTTTCCAAGATCTTTTTCCACACATAATTTTTTCCCTTTTTTATGTATTTTGTTTTTTTTGTAAAGAAGGCATGTACCCACTTAGATACACTCATTTTATTTTTGACTTCAACTCTTATCTTCGGTATCACTATCAATTTTGCATAGTGCCAAGTAGAGGAGTCTTATTCTTTTTATCACACATTATTTTTTTTATGCACATACTTCAACCCATGTCTTAGGTACCACTATCAATTTACATAGTGCCAAGTAGGGGAGTCTCTCACTATTTTTATGGATCTTGGATTCCTTCTTCCCAACAAATAGCAAAAATAGACTATGCCTCAACTAGGTTGATCAATTGATCTAAATTGACAAATCATACTAATATACTCAATTTATTCAAAAGAGAAGTTTCACTTTTAAATTTTATTATTCAAATAATACATCCACCCAAAATTTTATGCATCAATCAATGTCAAATCTCAATAGACAAATATGTACTGAAGAAATAAATTTAACAAGTTAGAGTTATATTTTCAATCATGAATTTGAGATCATCAATCATTCAAGTTATCAATAGTATAAATCAAGAGTGTACTCATCATCATCATCAATCATCATAATATCATATTAACAAAAATATATCATCATGTATACTACAACCATATCGAAAATATCTCATCAGAATATCAAAATATCATACAACCCCATCGAAAAAATCAATTTCATCATCATCATACAACCATATCGAATAAGAATAATAGGCATGGTAAATAGAATATCAGTGGCGGCAGTCATGGAAGCATCATCCTTCCCTTCATCATATGAAACAATGGTAAGATATAGAAAATCATAGCATAGAAAAGAGATAAAGGAAGATAATACTCACAAAGCATCTACTCATCATCATCTGATTGGGTGGCCTCAGAGTCTCTCGCAGTCTCCTCTGGATCATAGTATGGGGTTCCTCCCTGATCACTTTGGTATCCATAGTCTCTGTGATCAGTATACCCAAAGCGGTCACAGAGGAAGTTGCCCATGTCTTCCATATGATTGAACAGCCTCTTCATATCTCTGTGGATGTACCCCCAGAGTCTCATCCATCCTATCTAGGCAGCGCTCCTGACTGTACATCTGTGCTATGAGTGCCTAAAATCTAGGATCGTGGTGGCTAGCAAATCTGCCCCTAGGTGTGTGCGACGAGGTGCTAGCAGGCTGTGAAGAGTCATGAGGAGGTGTCTCCATCCCGTAAGGATCACTCCTTCCACCCCCGGTGGGTGGTGGTGGAACTATATCAGGTGATGGAATAAAAGCTCCCTTAGTTTCATTAGGACATAGCTTCCAGTTGGCCCTTTCTCTCACTATGGTCTTCTCAATGTAGGGTAAGGGTAGAGGAGAGATATTTGGTCCAAGGACCAAATAAAAAGTGTCTCCCTCTCTAACTATCATCTTCATCGCTATGCAAGACTCAATGTCGAGCCTTGCATTCCCTCGTGCCGTGTCAGATCCATAGGGCTCTATCCCAAAGTATCTAGCTATAGGAGTAATCAAACCTCCTATCACCACTAATTCTCTGCTCGCTCTGGTCACCTTGTCCATGTGCGTGATCAAAAATTAAGCCACATCAACTACGAATCCACTGAGCATGCCCCAACGAAAATACAGCTCGTGTTGACGGACCATGCCGTCACTGTCTCCTCTCCGAAATACTGTGTGTGATAGAACCCGATGTGCATATCTGATACAGGGGTTCATGATTTTTTAGGCTCTGGCAGGCACAGCATAGAAGTGGCTCTCATTAGTGATCTAGTTCCAGAATATGTTCTCCATAAATCCAAGGGGTATCTCAGTGTAACCCCTAGTGCTCAATCCAAAGATGTCTCTCACTTCTTGCAAGGTGAGTTTCCTCTCCTCATTGGCTAATCTGAATGTGATTTCCCCCTCTGCAGGGCCTTGAGAGTACTCCTTCAAATCAATTATCAAGCTGCTCAAAAACTCCAAAACAAGGGGTAAGTATGTGTGTGGAGTCATCTGGAAGAACTCCTTAGCCTTGATTCTATCAAACATCCAAAGTAAGTCCTCATAAAGCCCTAAGGCTTCCAAGGTTCTTCTATCAGCATATTTGGTGTTGATGATCTTCCTTTCTAAAATTTTGTTGTATCTAGCCTCCTACATCTCATTCCTTAAGAGAATCCCATGGGGGGTTTTGTGGCTGTGATGATTCAGCAGGGGCCTTCCCCTTTCTCCTTGGTGCAACTGATTTTGTTCTTGGGGCCATTTCACAAGCTGCACGCTTATCAGTCAATGCATACAAATATAACAGTGTAAATTTAGTCAATGGCATCCTATCAACATGTTCTACAAGTGTCTTCAGCTAAAAACATAGTGAAAAAAATAGAGTAAAAATTGTGCATGTAATCCCAATCTCAACACAATATGACATGCATATATCACAGTCCCAAAATTGTCAGAAACATCAATCCAGCAATTTAGAGACAAAAATTCATTTAAATTTCATGCTTTAACAAAAAAAAAATGAAACAAGCGTCAATGAACAGTAATTCTGAATCGTGCACGTTGCGTTTCAGCTCAGATTAGTGACGAAAATAAGTCTAAATTCTTCTCAAACAGCAAAGGATTGATAACCTATCTTCTAGTCAGTAAATGCAAACAAGAATCACTTAAAATGATCAAGAATCGAGAGAAAACGAGTGAAAAGGGGCAAAATTTTGTGAAAACTCGTTAAAGCGGTAAAAATCAGAGAATCAGTTACCTAATCGACGATGAGAGTTGAACGGGAAAGGTCGCTGGTGTCCACAGGTGGTCGGAGACGATCAGAAATCTAGGAACGGCTCGAAGACGAGTGAGATCTAGGGTAAAAACCCTAAAAACGGTCTGGTCGTAACCCTAAATACAGCACAGGACTCGCGTATAGAAAGCGAAATATGGTAGTGTAATATCTTACGACACTACCGTAAAATCTCGAAATCTCTCTGTTGGAAAACAAAGCAAAATATAGTACCGTAAAGCAGTTTACAGCACCGCTGTAAAATCTCGGCAACGTTCTGTTCAAAACCACTCAAAAATACGGTACTATAAAATGCTTTATGATACTACCGTCAAATTCAAGCAGCGGATTTTTTTTTTTGGAAATATGAAAAAATAAAAAATTCAAGAAAATATAGCATGTAAAATACCTTACGTTAGTGCCGTAAAAATCACGAAACACTCGGGATGATTTTGGATCAGAAATACGGTACCGTGAAACACTTTACGGCCGTACCGTAATTTCGTTGCAGCTCTCTGGTCATGAGCAGTCAGAAATACGGTACCGTAATTTACTTTGCGGTACTGCCGTATTTTGCTCCAAATCACAAAAATAAAAGAAAAATTAGTCCTAAGCAAAAATCAAGGTAAAGTAAAACAAAGGTGAGGGTTATAAAGCTTGGGTTGCCTCCTAAGAAGCGCTAATTTAAAGGTCATTAGCTTGACCCCTTAACACTCAGATGTGATCGTGAACTCTTCGAATGCCCCACTGATCTTTCTTTTGGTTGGGCATCGCATTGAACCACATAAGGCTCAGGCTTGAAACACTCTCCAAATTTGTTCCAAATTTTCTTTCCTTTGTCAAACAATTTAGATCTTCTTCTTCTTTTTCTTCTTCTTTTTGAATTTTTGTCTTTCATTTCCTGTAACACATTATCAATTTCCTCAGATGATTTGTCAGTTTCAATATTTGAGGGTTCATCAAATAGATTGCAAACATCATAAACAATATCATCAATTACCTCAACAGTACAACATGATCCTGAGTAAGAAAGTTTATTCACCGAGTCATTAAGATTAAACTCAATTATTTTGTCACAGATATCAAAAGTTATTTTTCCTTCCTTCACATCTATATTTGGCTTTGTTGTGGCCAACAATGGTCTACCTAAAATTATAGGATTCTTGCTATTTTCCTCCATGTCTAAAACTACAAAGTCAGCGGGTATAAAAAACTCACCTATCATGATCAGAACATTTTCTAAGATACCTACAGGATACTTTATCGAAGTGTCCGCGAGCTGCAAAGATATGGATGTCGGTTTCAGCTCTCCAAGATTTAGTTTCCTATAGGTGGAAAGAGGCATCAGACTAACACTTGCACCTAAGTCACATAAGGCTCGGTCTAAAGCCATAGTGCCGATAGAACAAGGTATAGAAAAACTACCTGGATCCTTTAGTTTTGGTAGTAGTTTATTTTGAATGACCGCACTACAATCTTCAGTCAATGTAATCGTGCAAGTACCATAATCATCTAACTTTCTCTTACTAGACAATATTTCTTTCAAAAACTTTGCATATGAAGGCATTTGAGAAATAACTTCAGTAAAAGGGATATTAATGTAAAGCTTTTTTAGGATTTCAAGGAATTTTGCAAATTGTTTGTCTAGTTTGTGTTGAACCAACCTTTGGGGAAAAGGTATTGGTGGTCTATATGGAGGAGGCAAATCAGACTCAGAATTACCATCCTCACATGACACATCCCCTTTTGGTTCATCACCCTTTTGAAGTGTTAAACTGGTTAGTGTTTACTCATGTTTAGAAGGTTTTTCTAATTCTGATTCCTCATCATGTTCATCATAAGACTTTTTTTCCTTAAGTTCAACCTTCTCTTTAGGTTCTCCTAGTTGTCTCCCACTCCTAGTCATGATGGCTTTGCAATGTTCTCTACGGTTTATCTCAGGCTTAGCAGGTAACTTCCCAGGGGGTCTATATGGAGTGCTAGCCTGTTGTGCAATTTGGTTTTCTAAAATCTTGTTATGTGCCTCTACTCTTTCCAACCTAGAGTTATTTGACTAAGATTTTCCTTAAATTCTTCATTTTGCCTACTTTGATTAGACATGAATTGGTTTGATTTCCCAAAATTTTGTCAAGCATGGATTCTACCCTAGAATTCAGATTTGTGTTTTGGTTTTGGGTTGATTTCAGCCTTTGGAATCCTCTATTCTCAGCTTGTCCTCTTTCATTGTTATTGTTTCTCCAAGAAAGGTTGGGGTGATTCCTCCACCCAGGGTTATAGATGTTAGAGTTGCGATCATTGGTTTTACTTTGATTGTATGTCCCTAAGGCATTGACAAGTTCATCCCCTTTATCTACAATAATCCTACAGTTTTCAGATGAGTGACCGGTGTTGCCACAAATTTCACAGGTAATGGAAGAAACAGCAGCAGCTTGCATTTTAAAATAATCGAATCTACTGCATAAAGAGTCTACCTTTTCTGCTAAGGATCGCCATCCATCATTATCACTCTTACCGTGAGATGGTCTATAAAATACTCCCCTCTCTGCAGTCCATTGATTGTGATTTTGGGCCATCTCCTCCAGCAGTTTAAAGGCATCCTCACTCGTTTTGTTCATAAGAACTCCTCCTACGGCAGCATCTATAGTTAGTTTGGTATTATACAATAAACCATGATAGAAACTATGCAATAAAACCCAATCCTCCAAGCCATGGTGAGGACACTTCCTTTGTAGTTCGTTAAACCGCTCCCATGCCTCGCTGAATGATTCACCATCTTTTTACTGGAAATTTGTAATTTGATTCCTCAGCTGGATAGTTTTGTTGGAAAACCCCGGGGATATTTTACAATTTTTCAGAGGTTTATGGACACAAATACATTGCGCAGCGGAAGAATATCCCCGAAACAGGCCAGTCCCAAAAACCAAGTGAGGATCGTCAAGCGAGAGAGTCAACACGATGTGATAGAAAATACCTTGAAGCAGGGTGAAGCCGATGTCAACGTAGGCACCCAATCGTGTGCCCTCTGCAGTCTCAGACACACGGATCACCTCGAGCTATCTTCTTCCACACCCGGTGCTAGCCTCGGGAAGAAGATCCAAGCCTTTAGAGATCTCTACTTCACTTTCCCCCCCCCCCCCCCCCACCCCCTTATAGAGAAGTTGCGCCAAGGAGGAAGAGGGAAGGAGACAAGTTGCCAAGCTCCAATGCTCCAAGAGCCAAGAGGAAAGGAGGAAGCTTGCTTGCGGCTAGGGTTTGATGGAGGAAGATGAAGTGCACCACCACCTCGCCACCACCTCTTGCTCTCGCCCTTGATGTTGCTCACGACCTCAAGATCAGATTGCCCATCAAGAGGGGCGGCCAAGGTCTCTATTTATAGAGACAAGAGGCGGTTTAGAGTGTGGCCACAATTCAATTGGAATTTGAGGCTAGGAGAGAAAGGGGGAATCAAATCCTAATCTAATTAGGACTTGCATTGGCGGTTTGAACATGTCCTAATTCGATTAAGACTCATATGGCGGTTTCATCGAGTGAGTCCTAATCCAATTAGGACTACTTAAGTTGGCGAATTGGTCATGATCAAACAAGCTCACAAGTCCTAGTCCAACTAGAACTCAAGTCGGCGGATTGACCAAGATTCAAATTTTGAATCAAGTCCTAATCTAATTAGGACTCTAATTATTCAATTAATTAAATCCTAATCCAATTAGGACTCTAATTATTTCAAATAAATCAGCCCATAATTAATCAATTAATTAGTCCTAATTCTATCAGGATTCATATTAATTAATTAATTAACCCTCACATGGTTAATTTCAAATTCTAGGCGTTAACCCTAGTCTAACTAGAGTTAAGCACACGCCTACAATTCCCTTTCACCTTGAGCCCAATAAGCCCAACTTTTCAATGGGCCCAACCCAATGTCCATTATGCATGTTAACCAAGCCCTTGGATCCAATCCAATTTAACCCTAGGTCAAACAGGGCTAACCATGGTTAATATACCATAAATAGAAGTTGGCTTCAATAAATCTCTTCCATCTCATCAGACCCATTGACTGGGGATGATTGTTTGAGCACAGATCCAATCTATCTCCAGGGACATTATCATATAAGTACATATTCGCAGATGTAAACAAATAATGATAACGACAACGCCAGTATGATATAAATATCAATGTCAAGTAGTACAAGTAGCGGACCAGAATTAGGTCCTTAGGGCATATACACCAACAATCTCCCACTTGCACTAAGACCTAGAGGTTGAGAAATCTTAACCCCATATCTCTAGTGTGACCATCATGCTTCTGCTGCGCCAAAGCCTTGGTCAATGGGTCTGCCAGATTGTTCTCTGTGTCAACTCTGCTAATCTTAACATCACCTCTATCTATGATCTCTCTGATCAGGTGAAATCTCCTGAGTATGTGTTTGGATTTTTTATGAGACTGTGGTTCCTTGGCTTGTGCAATTGCTCCATTGTTATCACAATAGATTTCAACGGGATCCATTGCACTTGGAACCACCTGAAGTTCAGAAATGAACTTCCTAATCCAAATGGCTTCTTTGGCTGCCTCAGAAGCGGCCACATAGTTAGCTTCGGTTGTAGAATCAGCTATGGTGGATTGCTTGAAGCTCTTCCAGCAAACAGCGCCTCCATTTATCTTGAACACATAGCCGGCCTGTGATCTGAATTCGTCAGGGTCAGACTGGAAAGACGCATTAGTGTAGCCCTGTTAGGGTATGCCCTTAAGGCTAATGTTTGATGCCTTGGGATATTTTCAGTATCATGTATAAACTATACATATATGTTTATAAAGGCAATTGTTGTTATTCAGATTGTTACATTATCTGCTGCGGTATGTATACTTCTGA
>JANTFE010011526.1:30768-48871 GCA_027562315.1 Costus pulverulentus | reverse complement strand
CCCTTTGAGATCTTTTCGTTTATACAAGTTAATCATATGAACTACATGCGATCTTGATGATGAATCCCCTAGAAATATTACATGCGCCCCCCCTTTTAGGGTTTCATCCCCTTGCGCTCCCCCTTGAAGGGGACTTTCAGGACCTGTGTCTGAACCTTAGGTTGCCTACCAACCGGTGCAGGTGGCTTAGGTTCCATCTCTGTGTCTTGTGGTTGCACTTGGACCTCATCCAAGTCAAACTTCCTGCCACTAACTTCTCTCATGATAAATTCTTTCTCTAGAAAGACAGCCCCCCGAGCAATAAAAACTTTGTTCTCGGTGGGAACATATAAGTAGTATCCTTTAGTTTCCTTAGGATACCCCACAAATACATATTTATCAGATCTAGGTTCTAGCTTGCTGGAATCCTAACGTTTCCGATATCCTAATAAACTAGAGGTTAGGGCATCTCCCACTCATACCTTGTATGGTATCTTGGAGACACTCTTAGATAGAACGTTATTTAGTATAAGAGAAGTTGTGTCAAGTGCAAAACCCCAGAATGAGGGTGGTAGAGTTGCATGACTCATCATAGATCGAACCATATCCAACAAGGTTAGACAGACACACCATTCCATTGAGGTGTTCCAAGAGGAATGAATTGGGATAGAATCCCATACTCTCTCAGATAGTCAAAGAACTCACCTCTCAGGTACTCTCCACCATGATCTGATCGAAGAGTTTTAATGGATCTTCTAAGCTAGTTCTCTACTTCATTTTTGAACTCCTT
Source organism: Costus pulverulentus (assembly GCA_027562315.1). Lineage (NCBI taxonomy): Eukaryota > Viridiplantae > Streptophyta > Magnoliopsida > Zingiberales > Costaceae > Costus > Costus pulverulentus. Next base: position 48,102 of record JANTFE010011526.1, on the reverse strand, counting down.
GAATTTCTCAAAGGATTCAGACTTATGTCTTATCAGATAGACATATCCATATCTACTGAAATCATCAGTAAATGTGATGAAGTAATTGTACCCTCCTCTGGCTTATTTACTGAATGGCCCCACACATCATTGTGTATAAGATCCAATAAACCTCTTGCCCTCTCACCGACCTTGGTGAAGGGCGCCTTTGTCATCTTCCCTAATAAACAAGGCTCACAAGTATCAAATTCCTCAAAGGAACTTGAATCTAACAACCCATTTGCATGGATCTGTTGGATGCGATTCTTGTTTATATGGGCTAATTGATAATGCCATAGGAAAGCACCAACTGAACTACTCAGTTTGATCCTTTTATTATTTATGTTACAAATAGAACTATCCATGACCAAGACATATAACCCATTGCATAAAGTACCCTTCCCATAAAACATGTTTGCAAATGAGAAAGAATAAGAGTTCTCATTTATTTCAAACTTAAATCCTTTCTTTGCCAAGCAAGGAATGGATACAATGTTTTTAGTAAGTGAATGTACATAATAGCAATGATCTAGTTCTAGTTAAAGTCCAGAAGGTAGAGAGAGAGTCAAAACTGCTACAACAACAGCAGCAACTTGTGCCCCGTTTCTAACTCATAGGTCAATCTCTCCAGGCCGCACCGATCTACTTTTCTTGAACCTCTGCATATTTGTAGAAATATGAGCTCCACATGTGGTATCTGAACAAGAGTGTGGATGATGTAATTAATCTGTTTGAGAAGATGGCCTTGAATCATTGTCAATGGGTAAGCGAGAGAGGGCCACCTGGTAAGGCATTAGGAAGGTATGATTTAGATGCTATTACTTCACTTGCCGCTAAGGTTGATTCTTTAACCAACAAAATTAATTATTTGAATCTTAATTTTGCCACTGTTAATGCTATTTCGTGTGAGATTTGTGGCAACACAGGGCATTATACACAGGATTGTCGGTTGGGAGTTTCTACACAAGGTGACTATGACTCTGAACAAGCAAATGCAATTGGGAATTACAATGGAAGACCCTAGAGTGACCCATATTTAAGCACTTACAACCCTGGTTGGAGGAGCCACCCAAATCTTTCTTGGAAGAGTAATCAAAACCAAGCACCTTAGAACAATAATCGATAGCCCCCCTGATTATCAACTAAGACAGTACAACTAACCTCAACCACAAGCTCCTCAGAAATCTAATCTGGAAATTATGATGGAGACATTTATTGCCACACAAACAAAGCAAAATGATAATTTCATACATCAGTTCGATGATTTCAAGCAAGAATTTAGACATGTTACTGAGTCCATCAAGAATCTATGTTCCGAGGTGGAATCTATGAAGACCTACCAAAAGATGTTGGAGAGTCAGATAGCTGAGCAGGCCAGTACTTCAAGTAGGCCTACAGTTAGACTACCGGAAAAGCCAGAGGTGAACCGACGTGAGCATTGCAATGCCATTACAATACGTAGTGGGAAACAATTAGAAGAGCACGGGCACCACATGCAAACAAGATCAAGTGGTGTAGAATTATGAATCTATAGAGGCAGAGGGAAAAGATGGGGAAACAACTTTGCAAGATAGGGAGCCTAAGCCAGTTTATATACCACCACCTCCCTACACACCTCCAGTACCTTTCCCTCAAAGATTGGCAAAGGCTAAACTTGATAAGCAATTTGAAAAAATATTTAGAGGTACTTAAAGAGCTTTATATTAATATACCTTTCACTGATGCTTTGTCACAAATGCCTTCATATGCCAAGTTCTTGAAAGAAATTTTGTCCAACAAGAGGAAGTTGGAAGAGCATAGAACGGTCGCACTCACTGAGGAGTGCAGTGCAATAATTCAGAATAAATTGCCACCGAAGCTAAAGGATCTAGAGATATTTTTTTTCTATTCCTTGTTTGAATGGTAATATGACTATTGACCATGCTTTGTGTGATTTGGTGGCTAGTGTCAGCTTGATGCCATGCGCCGTCTATAAAAAGCTAGATATTGGAGATCTTCAGCCCACTTCTATTTCTCTACAGTTGGCCAACCGCTCTGTAAGGCATCTGGTAGGTACTTTAGAGGATGTGTCTATCAAGGTCGGTAAGTTCTTTATACCTGCTTCCCATAATTTTTGGTCGCCCTTTTCTGGCGACAGCTGGAGCCATGATTGATGTCAAAAATGAGAAACTAACTTTTAAGATAAGTGAGGAATATGTAGATTTTGATTTGATAGAAAATTTGAAGAAGCCTTCTTTTGCAGGATCATGTTGTAGTGTTGAAGTCTTTGAAGACATTCCACCAATGATCATTAATTTTAGGATAGAAAAAGATCCACTAGAAGTGTGTCTTGCCAAAGGTGATGACAGTGATGAAGAGGAGGAGGTAAGTTCATATTCTGCACTATTAAATTCTGCATCACCACTTGAGCCCAAAAAGATGAAAGAAGAACACTTGAACATGGAAGAAGGTAAATCTGATGAAGGAAAAAAGGCATGAATTTAAAACTCTCCCAAGTAACCTCGGGTATGAATTTTTTGGAGAGAACTCTACTTTTCTTGTAATTATTAATGGAAATCTTGATGAATCTCAGACTACTAGGCTCTTAACTGATCTTTGGCAATATAAGAAAGTGATTGGCTATACTATAGATGATATAAAAGGGATTAATCCTTCTATTTTTTTGCACAGAATATTTTTAGAAGAAAAGAGCAAGCCATCAATCGAGTATCAAAGGAGGCTAAATCCAAACATGAAGGAGGTAGTGAAGAAGGAGATTCTTAAACTCTGGGATGCTATAGTCATCTATTCTATTTCTAACAGTTAGTGGGTGAGCCTAGTACATGTTGTGCCAAAGGAAGGGGGATCATTGTGATAAAAAATGAAAACAACACCCTTATCCCTACAAGAACGGTAACAGGGTGGCGGATGTGCATTAACTATCGGGAGTTGAATGCCGCCACCTGAAAAGATCATTTTCTCCTTCCTTTTATTGATTAGATGTTAGAACGTTTAGCATGTGATTCCTATTTTTCTTATCTTGACGGTGTTGGAAAACCTCGGGAATATTTTACAATTTTTTAGAGTCATTACAACACATATACATTGCACAGCGGAAGAATATCCCCGAAATAGGCTAGTCCCAAAAACCTAGTGAAGATCCCTTGCAAGGGGGTCGACACGATGAGATAGAAAATACCTTAGGAGCAAGATGAGGCCGATGTCGAGGTAGGGGCCCAAGCGTGCGCCCACTACAGTCTCATACACACGGATGCCTCGAGCTCTCTTCTTCCACGCCCGATGCTAGCCTCGGGAAGAAGATCCAAGCCTTTATTACCTTCTTCAATTCTTGTGCCACCTTCAAGACAAGTTGCGCCAATGGAAGAAGGAGTAGGAGATGATGCCGCCAAGTGCTACCTATTCTTGCGCCAAGAAGAGAAGGAGAGGAAGAAGTACTTGCGGCTAGGTTGAGGAAGATGTGTGCCACTCACAACCTTGCTCTTGCCTCTTTGTTTTTCACGCCAATATAAGAACTCATGCCCTTGTGCTCTCGCATATGACACACATATATGGAGACAAGGGGCGGCAAGACAAGGCTTAAGGGGTGGGCTCAACTCAAAGAGAAAGGGGTGGCTAGGGTTAGGGTTTGGGTGCAATTAGGGTTTGAGTTTAGGAAGGACTCCAAGCCTATTCCATAAACATCCCCTAATCGCCTAAGACTTACCTAGTCTGTCTATTATGCCTTAGATGCCTCAAACTTTGCCTTAGAGGCAAGCTTTCCATCCAAGCATGAAGGGGCAAGGCGCCATTAGCTTCCATATGAAGCAAAATCGCCCACTCCACCCCATTATGCCCCTAGGTGTCAATGGGGTGGAGATTTCTTCACATTATACCCTTTAACCCATTCTCTCTTCATGATAACTTGTCATTGGGCCTCATTGGGTAATGAGCTAGCCCAAACTTCATTACATGGGTTGTTTAAGCAATTGGATCCAATCCAATGCAACCCTAATCCAAATTTGACCAACCATGGTCAAATATGGGTCAACTTGCCAAAAATGAAGTTTGGCTCCAATAATATTCTTCCATCTCATTATGCCCATTCGCGCTGATGAAATCTCCCAAATCAATCCGAGCTATCCAATAACTCGATCATCAGGCTTCCCGATCTTGGTGTGCGACCCTGTAGGTTCCTCTGACGCTAGTGTTGACACAGATTTATATAGAGTTTTACATGTTATTTTACTTATGAAATCATTCCCATTTCACGACTTTAAGTCTCATAATAGCCTTTATTTGGATACATCTATGGAATCTACACCTGTTTCAGTATTTTCATATTTTCAGGTCAAAACGACTACAAAGAGGGTAGATTCTAACACTTTTGTTGTAGAGGAGCTCATCCTAATTCAAGATGATCCTAACTTGAAGTTTTCGGATTTATTGAAGCCTTTGATGGAAATCACGATCGGGTCGCGATTAGAATCATGCTTGTGACTCGTCTCCGCACTTGAGCTGCAAGTAATAAATCTCGACCGGGTCATGACCAAATTCTCGCCCGTGATCGCGGACCTGCCTATTTCGAAACCGTGATTTTAACCCAGGTTTCATCAACCTAACTCAAGGGGAACCCCTAGAGCAGCCTTTAGAGGGTGAAATCGGCTGGAATAATGATGATGGCGTGGTTTGATGAGATAACAGCGGCTGCAGGGCATGGAGGAAGCTGCAACAAAGACTTTTTCTCTGCCGAAAAATTGCAGCAGCTTTGCAGAATCTGGAAAGATAATCAGAGAGAAACATTGGGACTAGGGTTATTGATGGCCTTGTTGTGCCCTTTCACTATTTACATTATCTATCTCCTTGGTTTTCATATGTTCTTTCTTATTTTGCTATGGTTATTGATGTTTTTGCTTGACTTTGAATGACACAAGTATATCCCAAACTGATCCTAAGGAGACAGGCATTTTCTGTCATTTTTCCAAAAATCATGGGTGGGTCATGACGAAAATCTTGACCGTGATTATCCAACAACCAACATTAGAATTTTGCCGAGAGAATTACGGCAGGGAGGTGACTGAGGCCATGGCCGTAATTAGCAACGCAGAATTATACGAGGAAATCATGAGCGGGGTATGCTACAAATCATGATCGAGATTTCTCAAAGACAAAACAAAGACTTATTCGCCGAGAAGATCATGGCAGAGCCGTGACGTTGGTCACGGCCGTAAAATCTATGCAAAATCTTATAGAAGAAATCAAGGGCGAGTCATGACAAAAATCATGGGCAGAATTTCCAGAAGATAGAATGTGTATAAAATTGACGAGATCATCACGGCTGCCTAGTGATTAAAGTCATGACCGTTAAAGATAGCACCAAAAATCTGTGAGAAGAATCACTACCAGATTATGATGGAAATCTTGACCGAGATTTTTACAATGCTGAATGAAGAAATCTCGCCGAAAGAATCACGATAGGGGATGTGACTGTGGTCACAGCCGTAACAGCTATGCACAAAGGTCCATCCAAAGAGGATAACGACTGGGTCATGACAAAAGTCGCGGGTGCGATTCTTAAACTGCTATTGGATCCTGATTTGTTACCCGATCCGTCATGCTTCTAAACTTAATGCTACCCAACAAATTCACTAATGGTTCCCATTCCTCCATAGAACTCACACAGCCCATCAGGTCTGCCCCACCAAGTCACTGCTGCTCACTTTTTCGGCGACCTCTCCAACCTCGTTCAGTGATCTCTACACTCCAAGTTTTTCATCTTCATTTCGCCGAACTCTCTGTTCTGATAACCTGCTTTTCAGTACTTCACGGTAGCAACTTCATTTGTATCTTTCACCTCAACCATGCCTCCTCGCAAGAAGTTGACGAGAAAGCGACTGGCCAACGCTTCCCGTCCAATTCCTCCACCACCATAACACCATCTCCAACGAAGATACAAATATTCAATAAGCTCCAAGCTGCTGATTACCAGGTCCTTTCTGGTCACCAGGTCATCAACACGAGGTACATGGATCCAGCTTCGCTCACCACCCTGGGTATCTTCGATGACGTCCTCTAGATGTTTCATCAATTTGATTAAGGATGATTCTTGCAATAAATTCACCCCACCTATATTCCCATTGCACTGGAATTTCTGAGCTCCATAAAGGTGAAGATATCAACGCTAAAGACTACCCCAGGAACTATCGAATTTCAGCTGGCCAACACCGAATGCAGGCACTCGTTTACAGATCTGAATGACATTTTTTGGATTCCCTGCACAGACATCTTGCATTGGACCTCCCAATTTCAACGAAGACATTTTCTGGGGCTACATCTCATTGATGACCGCCTACTCGCCACAAAGTGCCCAAGCATCCACGATCTCAATTCCAAGACCACACCAACTAGCGTATGCACTCAGGTCCCACTGCTCCAAAAGTTTCTACCACACCACTCGACATGGATCCAAGCTCTTCCTCTGGTGCCCAACTGAAGACTGCCACTTGTCCTTCTACTAATGATATTTAACAGCTTATTCGCTAGGACTTGTTTATGTGGGGGAAGCAAATTGCACAAAAGATCTAGGTCACGCACTCCTTCGAGATATTTCCTCACTTGTACCTCTCAGAATATCCTTTCCATGAAGAGGACGACCAAGACAAGATAGTTCATATCTCAGACTCATCCCCATCTGACAATGACGATGACCCAGATGAATGCCACAAGTAGAACTGCACTCTAGTAAGTCTTCCCTCACCCCTATTGATACATACCTATACTATATGCACTCTAAATTTCATAGTATTTTTCATACTTATTTGGTAGTCTTTTGAACCATAATCTTAAACTTTTGCTTTGTTTTTATACTTTTTTTACCAAATGCTTCGGAATCTACACCATCTTTGGTTTTTGATCAATTTTAGGTAAAAAGGCACTATTTTGAGGCATTTTCGAGCAGAATCAAATACATAGAAGAGTTACCATCATCAAGAGGAGTCCACATAACAATTTTCACGCAAATCAGAGCAAAAGACCAAAATAGGGCAGTGCCGTAATATATATTACGGTACCGTAATATCGGAGCACCTGCCGTATTTTGGTGGATTTTCAAATCAGAGAATTGCCTGGATTTTACGGCACCGCCGTAAAGAATTACACAGCCGTAATTTGGAGCGCTTCAGAACAGAGACAGTTGCCGAAATTACGGCACTTACCGTAAACCATTTTACGGTGCCATATTTCCCAAGTGAATCAGACCAGAGAACTCGTCCGATTTTACGGCACGGTTGAGAAGCATTTTACAGGCCATGATTTTGACATAGGGTTCACAGAACCAAAATATGGCATTGCTGTAAAATCTTTTACGGCTGTAATTTTCATTCAAAAACGCGAGTTTTCGGCGGCCGAAACTTGCGCGGACCATAACTTTTGATCCAGACCTCCAAATTGAGATCCGAAAGAGGCGGCATACTCGTCTTAAGAAGGAGAAAACATTCAATGTAAGGGAAGGAATTTTTATCTAGTATTGAGGGAGAAATCTACTGAGGGGCGGAATTGCTAGGGTTCATCGGTTCTCAGCCTACAGACTACCACCGGCCACAACATTTGATAGAGAGCTTCGCCTAGTGAAGGAGAATGTGCATCTGATGTTTCAAAGCAAAAGGATTTCGATTGGAGGATAAATCAATGAAACAGCGGTGACAGCGCTGTTCTAGGCAATTACGGTGCGGACTTTTTCATTACAGCACTGTTTTGTAACTCTTCTCATCTTCTTTTCGATTCCTATTCATATAGTGTAGAGAAGTATGTTGAAAGATAATCAGAGAGTAACATTGGGACTAGGGTTTCATTCACTTTAATTTTCATGACTAGATATATAAGGATGTTCATCAATCAAATTCTAGTTTGATAAAGACTTAATTTAATTCATAAGGGGATTATCTCACTTTCGTGCAGACAACCATGCAGAAACAAATCCTCGCTTTCGCGCAAGATTTATTCCAGGCTAATGATAAGTAAATCATCAATCAAAGAACTCAAGATCACTTTCGTGCATCCGAGTTCTAAGTTGATTGTCTCAAGCGGAATCTCAAAGATCACTTTCGCGCATCGGAGTCTCAACACAAGTTATACCTATGGTTCTCCAACGTTCCGATCTTCACTTTCATGCAAGATATCCATGTTTGACACACTAAATTAATCCTAAGTTCATTATCATCATCAAGGCAATTAGTCAACTAAAATAAAGAAATAAGAACTTAACATAATTTCTTATGGTGAGTTCCTATTAATCAATTTTAGGGTTCCAGTTCTCAAGCATGTCACCTTTCGGTCCTTAATGGAAGAACTCTATTCATGATGACAAAAAGTAAACTAAGGAGAAACTTAGAACAATAATCGCATAGGTAAAATTATCAAAGTAGAATAATCATGATCAAAGTGAAAAGTATCTAGTCATTAAGAAAATCAAAGGGAATTACTCCCCATGTCCCAAGATAAGTTTAAGCTAGCATGGTGAAGAAATTACAAAATTCCATAATTCCAGAATATCAAAAATCAAGGGAAAAGAGAGTCTAGAAAAATACAGCACGGTTGTGAAATATTTCACGGCCGTATTTTGCAAAAGCGTCGATGAACAGTGGCGGCTCTTCTTCTTTCTCCTCCAATTGAACTCCTTTTCCTCTGAAACTTCTAGGATGTTGTCTTCTCCTTTAGTCAAAGCTTCTGCATGAAAATCATGGTCTGAGGTGCCCTCTACGTCTCTCGGTGTGAGGCCAAACCCTAGCCACCTCTCTGGCGATTTCTCCCTCGATACTTGATGAAAGTTCTTCCTTTCACTTCGTGTGTCTTCTTCTCGTAAATATGCGTCCTTAGCAACTTTCAGATCTCAATTTGGAGGTCTAGATCAAAAGTTATAGTCCACGCAAGTTTGTGGCCCGTAAAAATCGTGAATTTGACTTGAAAATACGGCCGTGTTATATTTTACGACAGTGCCGTATTTTCGCTCGCGTGTTCTGTTCTGATGTTGTCTCAAAAATACGGTTCCGTGGAATGGTTTACGGCACTGCCGGAAAATTGGCTGAACTCTCAAGTCGAAAACGTTTGGAAAATACGGCCCGTGTAATTCCTTATGGCAGTGCCGTAAAATCAGCAAGGGTCTCTGTTCTGAAAACGCTAAAAAATACGGCCCGTGAAATGGTTTACGGCAGTGCCATTTTTTTTGCAAAATCTTCTGTTCGGGCTCTCTCCAAATTACGGCAGGGCTCAGATTTTACGGTAGCGTACGAAAATACGGTACCATAAAATAGGTTACAACACTACCGTATTTTGGCTGATTTGCTCCGTTTTACCTGACATTTCTGGGATGATCTTCTCTTGATGATGGTAACTCTTTTATGTCATTGATTTTGCTTGAAAATGCCTCAAAATAGTGCCTTTTTACCTGAAAAATATGAAAAACCAAAATAGAAGTAGGCTTTGCAATATTTGATGTATTCAACGTAAAAACTTGTTAAAGATCCTCAATTTAGCATGAAAAGATATCTAAAATAATACAAAATATACTATATATTTTGGTGTCATCAAAATACATAAGGCTCAAACTTTGCTCGTCCTCAAGTAAAAATCAAAAATTGATTAAAAGATAAACCTTTTCATGCTCAATAAATTTCTAAAATACAATCATCAATGAAAAATTCCATCAATTGCTTTATAAAACTCAGGCAAACATATCACTCTTAGAACTCAACCTTCTGGATCCACAATTCAATTAAATAAAAGTTCGCAACATGTATAATAATTAGAATTTTCAATCTCAAGACTTCACCCAATTTCAGTTCAAATCTATCACGCTTTTGTTTACAGGAATTAGGTTTCCAAGATATTTTTCCACTCATCATTTTTTTTCTCCTTTTTTTATTTTTATTTTTATTTTTGTTTTTCATCATTTACATTCTCCAATTCGATTACTACCTTTTTCTGGTGACGAGATTAGAGTGCACGGATCACATAATCAATGCAATAGAACTCATATCCTCTAATTTGGAAAGAATTTACCAAGGATAGCGGAGTTTATGTGAAATGATCTCTCTCATGGCATGTATCCACATAGATACATACTTTTTATATTTATTACTTCAACCCATGACCTTCGGTACCACTGCGCTTTCCCACAGTGCCAAGTAGGGAAGTCTTTCACTGCTTTTGTGGATCTTGAATTCTTCCTTCCCAGCAAATAGCAAAATAGACTAAACATCTATTAGGTTGATCAATTGATATCAATTCACAAATCATACTCATATACTCATTTTATTCGAAAGAAGAGTTTCACTTTTAGATTTTATTCTTCAGACAATACATCTATCCAAAATTTCATGCATCAATGAATGTCATATTTCAATAGACAAATATGTATTGAAGAAATAAATTTAACATGATAGGGCTATATCTCTAATCATGAATTTGAGTTCATTCATCATCAAAAATCATCAACATATCTCAAAGCATGACCATATATCACATTAATCAAAATATTTTCAATATCACATCGTGTCAAAAAGAAATAATATCATCATCATGTAGTACAACCATATCGAAAAGTAAATCAGAATATCAATAGTTATCATACAACCATATCGAAAAATCAAAATAAGCGTGTCAAGCAGGGTAGCAGTAGTGGTGGTCGTGGAGCATCATCCTTCCCTTCTTCATATGAAACATCAATGAGATATAGAAAAAAAACATTATAACAATGTAATAAAGGAAGATAATACTCACAAAACATCTATGCATCATCATCTGATCGTGTGGCCTCAGAATCCCTAGTAGCAGTTTCCATGGGATCATAATATGGCGTTCCTCCCTGATCACCTTGATGTTCATAATTTCTGTGATCTGCATAACCGAAACGGTCATAAAGGAAGTTGCCCATGTCTTCCATATGATTGCACAATCTCTCCATATCCCTTTGGATGTGCCCTAGAGTCTCTTCCATCCTCTCCTGGCTGCGTTCTTGGTTGTACATCTGTGCTGTAAGTGCCTAAAAACTTGGATCGTGGTGGCTAGCAAATCCTCCCTTGGGTCTCTGCAAAGAAGTACCAACAGCCTGTGAAGAATCAGGAGGAGGTGAATCCATACTCATACCGAAAGGATCACTCCTTCCACCCCAGGTGGGTGGCAGTGGAACTGTGTCTAGTGGTGGAGTAAAGGCTGCTTCTGCTGCACTAGGAGATAATTTCCAGTTGGCTCTTTATCTGACCGTAGTCTTCTCAATGTGAGGTAAAGGTAGGGGAGGGATATTTGGTCCAAGGACCAAACAAAAAGTGTCTCCCTCTCTAATAATCATTTTCATTGCTATGCAAGACTCAATGTCAAGTCTTGCATTTCCTCTTGCCAACTCAACTCCATATGGCTCAATCCCAAAATATCTAGCTATTGGAGTAATCAAACCTCCTATCACCACAGATCCTCTAGTCGCTCTGGCCACCTTATCCATGTGCTTGATCATGAAGTAAGCAACATCAACTGCGAATCCATTGAGCATCCCCCAAAGAAAATAGAGTTCATGTTGACGGACCATGCCATCACTATCTCCTCTGCCGAATATTGTTTGTGCTAGAACCCGATGAGCATACTTGATACAAGGGTTCATGATTTTTGAGGCTCTGGCAGAGACAACATAAAAGTGGTTCTCATTGGTGATCTAGTTCCAAAATATGTTCTCCATGAATCCTAGGGGTATCTCAGTGTACCCTCCTGTGCTCAGTCCAAATATGTCCCTGATTTCTTGCAGTGTAAGTTTACTTTCCTCATTTGCTAATCTGAATGTGATTTCCCCATCAGCAGGGCCATTGGAATACTCTTTTAAGTCTATGCTCAAACTGCTCAAGAATTCCAAAACAAGTGGAAGATAGGGGCTTGGAAGAACTTCCTGGCTTGGATTCTCTCAAACATCCAAAGCACATCATCATAAAGCCCCAAGGCTTCAAGAGTCCTCTGATCAACATACTTGGTATTGACGATTCTTCTTTCCAATAGTTTATTGTTTCTAGATTCCTGCATTTCATTCCTGAATATGATTCCATGGGGGTTTTACAGCTGAGATGGCTTTGTAGGGGCTTTCCCCTTCCTTCTTGGGAAAATCGACTTTGTCCTTGGTGCCATGAGTGTATACAAGCTGCAAACTCATATTTCAATGTACAACATAACAATGTAACAATTCAATTCTAGCCCACGAGCATCCTATTCACATGTTCTATCATCATAAGAACAGAGTAAAAAAAAAAACAGAGCATGTAATCTCAATCTTAACACAAAATGGCAAGTATGAATTATTCTTTCAACATCATCAGTAATGTTAATCAAGTATATAGGAAGCAATAATCATCCTAAATCTGACGTTCAACTCAAAAATCAGAGTAAACACAAATGAACAGTAACTTTGAGTGAGTTCGGTGTATTTCAACTTAAATCGGTGATAGAAATCGGTCAAAACTTTTTTCAAACAACCAAGAATTGATAGCCTATCTTCGTACGAGCAAATAGAAACAATAATTACTCAAAATGATTGAGAAACGAGTGAAAGGGGTGAAAGTTCATCAAAACTCGTTGAGACAGTAAAATCGGTGAAACGGGGTACCTAATCGACAACGAAAGATGAATGGGAAAGGTCGCCGGCGTCCTCAAGTGGTCGGAGATGATCGGAAATCCAAGAACGGCTCGAGAACGAGTGAGAATGACGGTAGAAACCCTAAAAATGGTTCGGTTGAAACCCTAAATAAGGCACAGAACTCGCGTGCTAGAAAACAAATTACGGCAGTGTAATAGTTTACGGTACGGCCGTAAAATTACAACTGCTCTCGGGTCGAAACTGATTCGAAAATACGGTACCGTAAAACAACTTACGGTACTACCGTAATAATCAAACAGTGAATTTTTTTTTTTTGAAAAACTGAAAATTCAAAATACGGCACGTAAAATGAAATACGGTACTTCCATAAAAACGAAGAAACTCTCGGGTGGATTTTGACAACAAAATACAGTACCGTGTAAAAGTATACGGTGGTGCCGTAATTTCATCGCAGCTCTCTAGTCTAAAGCTGACTGAAAATATTGTACCGTAATATGGTTTACGGCAGTGTCGTAATTTGCATCAAATCTTGATTTACCTACAAAAATAAAAGAAAAATTAGTATTAAGCTAAAATTAAGTTAAGGAAAATAAAATAGAGGTTAGAAAGCTTGGGTTGCCTCCCAAGAAGCGCTAATTTAAAGGTCATTAGCTTGACCGTTTAACACTCGGGTGTGATCGTGAATTCCTCGATTGCCCTTCTGATTTTTCTTTTGTTTGGGCATCACATTGAGCCACATAAGGCTCAGCCTTGAAACACTCTCTAATTTTTCTCCAAATCTTTTTCCCTTTGTCAAATAATCTAGATCTTCTTCTTCTTTTCCTCCTTCTTTTAGAATTCTTGTTCTTCTTGTTCTGTATTCCTTTATCAGCATCCTCAGAAGAATTGTTAATTTCAGAATTTGAGGGTTCATTAAATAAACTAGAAACATTAATGACAACATCATCAAAGATTTCAATGCTACAACATGAATTATAGTAAGAAATTTTATTTGGTGAAGCATTAAGATTGAATTCAATTTTATTGTCACATATGTCAAAAGTGATCTTTCCTTCATTCACATCTATGTTTGTCTTAGCAGTGGCTAAAGTGGTCTCGCTATAATTATAGGATTTTTGCAATTTTCTTCCATGTCTAACACTACAAAATATGCAGGTATAAAAAACTCACCTATTTTTATTGGAACATTTTCCAAAATACATACAGGATACTTTACCAATGAGTCTGCGAGCTGTATGGATATAGATGTAGGCTTTAGCTCTCCAAGATTCAGTTTCCTGTAAGTAGAAAGAGGCATTAGACTAACACTTGCACCTAAGTCACATAAGGCTCGGTCAAAAGCCATGGTGCCAATTGAACAAGGTATAGAAAAACTACCTGGATCCTTCAGTTTAAGTGGCAATATATTTTGAATGACTGCACTACAATCTTCAGTTAGAGTAACCATGCAAGTACCATAATCATCCAATTTTCTCTTACTAGACAATATCTCTTTTAAAAACTTGGCATAAGAGGGCATTTGAGTGATAGCTTCAGTAAATGGAATATTGATATAAAGCTTTTTAAGAACATCAAGAAACTTGCCAAATTGTTTATCTAGTTTGTTTGAACTAACCTTTGAGGAAAAGGTATTGGTGGTCTATAGGGTGGAGGCAAATCAGACTTAGAATTATCTTCTTCACATGACACATCCCCTTTTGGTTCATCACCCTTTTGAAGTGTTAAACTAGGCAGGGTTTTTTCATGTTTAGAGGATTTTTCTAATTCCAATTCCTCATCATGATCACAATAAGACTCTTTTTCAACAAGTTCATCTTTCCTCTTATATTCTCCTAATTGTCTCCCACTTCTTGTCATAATGGCATTACATTACTCCCTAGGGTTTATCTCAGGTTTGGTAGGCAATTTCCCAGGGGGTCTGTAAGGTTCACTAGCTTGCTGTGCTATTTGATTTTCAAGAATTTTAGTGTGGGCATTCAAGGCTCCTACTTGTGTAGCTAATTGACCAATTATCTCTGTAAGGTCATAAATTTTTTTATTCTGATTAGCTATCATTTTCTCAAGTATGAATTCCATGTTTGAATTCTGATTTTGATTTTGATTTTGATTAAAATTTTGATTTTGTCTTTGATATCCTTTATTCTCAGTGTTTCCCCCTAAGTTGTTATTGTTTCTCCATGAAAGGTTGGGGTGATTTCTCCATCTAGGGTTATAAGTGTTGGAATAGGGATCATTAGGTCTACCTTGATTATAGTTCCCTATAGCATTCACATGTTCATTACCCTGATCAACAATTATTCTACAATTTTCAGAAGTATGTCCATCATTGCCACAAATTTCACAAGTGATAGAAGAAATAGAAGTAGTTTGCATTTTGAAAGAATCGAATCTACTGCATAAGGAATCTACCTTCTCTGCTAAGGATCGCCATCCATCACCATCACCCTTACCTTGAGAAGGCTTATAAAGTACTCCCCTCTCAATTGTCCATTGATTGTGATTCAATGCCATCTCCTCTAGCAATCTGAGGGTAGCATCAACTGTTTTGCTCATAAGAGCTCCACCTGCAACAGCATCCACAGTCAGTCTAGTATTATACGATAATCCATGGTAAAACATTTGCAGTAAAACCCAATCTTCAATGCCATGGTGAGACACTTCCGCTGTAATTCATTGAATCTTTCCTATGCCTCGCTGAACGACACCCCATCTCTTTGTTGAAAGTTTATAATTTGATTTCTCAATTGAATTGTCTTGCTTGGAGGGAAGTATTTCGTTAAGAAGGAATTTGACAATTGATTCCAAGTTGTGAAGGTACCGGTTGATTGTGATTGAAGCCATGTCTTTGCCCGGTCCCTAAGAGAAAAAGGAAAAAAAAATCTTAATTTCAAAGTATCGTTAGAAACACTATTAAATTTGATATTATCACATAATTCTAAAAACAAGGCCAAGTGTTGGTTGGGATCTTCCAGTGGAGATCCTCCAAACTGGTTTTGTTGAATCATCGAAATAAAAGCAGGCTTAAACTCAAAGTTATTAGCCTCTATCGCTGGTCTAGCAATACTAGAATGGATTTCTTGAGGATTAGGGGCTGCATAGTCCCTAAGCGTTCTCTGATTATCTACCATCTCTAATATTTCTTCTTGTATCTCCGGAGGTGATGTCTCTTGCAATTCTTCTTCTAATCTCAACTTCCTGCGCACTCTAAGTGTTTTATTGATTTCAGGATCCAATGGAACAAGTGGTCCTGACCTAAGACTCCTGCGTATGCAAAGTAGATAGATTAAGTGATTTCAACAAAATAACAGAAAATAATTAAAAATAGTAAATAAAACCTAGTATAGCAATAATCTAAATATCTTCAATATTGACAAAACTAAGGTCCCCGGCAATGGCGCCAAAAACTTGTTGTATCCTAAGTTGTTTGGCGTGTACCTAGGACTAATCCCCGGCAACGGCGCCAAAAACTTGATGTATTATGCAAGTGCATGGATGCTTCGAAGTAATAAAAATATCGAACCATAGAGACCTACGTGTTAAGTACAAAATAGATGTTTTCTCACTAGCTAAGCAAACTGAATATGGTGGAAGTAAACTATCCAGAGAAGTACGCTGAAAGATAATCAGAGAGAAACATTGGGACTAGGATTTCATTCACTTTAATTTTCATGACTAGATATATAAGGATGTTCATCAATCAAATTCTAATTTGATAAAGACTTAATTTACTTCATAAGGGGATTATCTCACTTTCGTGCAGACAACCATGCAGAAACAAATCCTCGCTTTCGCGCAAGATTTATCCCAGGCTAATGATAAGTAAACCATCAATCAAAGAACTCAAGATCACTTTCGTGCATCCGAGTTCTAAGTTGATTGTCTCAAGCGGAATCTCAAAGATCACTTTCGCGCATCCGAGTCTCAACACAAGTTATACCTATGGTTCTCCAACGTTCCGATCTTCACTTTCGTTCAAGATATCCACGTTTGACACACTAAATTAATCCTAGGTACATTATCATCATCAAGGCAATTAGTCATCTAAAATAAAAAAATAAGAACTTAACATAATTTCTTATGGTGAGTTCCTATTAATCAATTTTAGGGTTCCAGTTCTCAAGCATGTCACCTTTCGGTCCTTAATGGAAGAACTCTATTCATGATGACAAAAAGTAAACTAAGGAGAAACTTAGAACAATAATCGCATAGGTAAAATTATCAAAGTAGAATAATCATGATGAAAGTGAAAAGTATCTAGTCATTAAAAAAATCAAAAGGAATTACTCCCCCATGTCCCAAGATAAGTTTAAGCTAGCATGGTGAAGAAATTATAAAATTCCATAATTCCAGAAGATCAAAAATCAAGGGAAAAGAGAGTCTAGAAAAATACAGCACGGCTGTGAAATATTTCACGGCCGTATTTTGCAAAAGCGTCGATGAACAGTGGCGGCGCTTCTTCTTTCTCCTCCAATTGAACTCCTTTTCCTCTAAAACTTCAAGGATGTTGTCTTCTCCTCCAGGAAAAGCTTCTGCATGAAAATCATGGCTTGAGGTGCCCTCTACGTCTCTCGGTGTGAGGCCAAACCCTAGCCACCTCTCTGGCGATTTCTCCCTCGATACTGGATGAACGTTCTTCCTTTCACTTCGTGTGTCTTCTTCTCGTAAATATGCATCCTTAGCAACTTTTGGATCTCAATTTGGAGGTCTAGATC